>ML780400.1:335900-348647 GCA_009831015.1 Picea engelmannii
TTGTTATGTGAGCTTGTTGCTCACTCATTCTTTCTTAGGTTCTTACTCTTATTGATATCCTTCATGTTCTGGTCTCTGATGCCACACTTGGTGACTATTTGTTCTCTCTCTCTCTCATGTGTGCTTCTCTTTTCTATGTGTCTCTCTCTTTTTACATGTGTGTCTGTTCTAGTTGTGTTTTTCCACCTTTGGTCTCTTCCTTATCCAACAATCTTGGGATTCCCTTAGCTTCTCGTAGACGCAACCCATATTCTGCAATTCCTATCTTGAAAATTCAAATATGTGGTGTCCTCTACGTCAATATGCTTAGTTTACCCCTTGCCTTCTTCAAGAGACCAAAACACCATCGGTTATTAACTGCCTCAACCACCGATCTGACCTCCATAATTTGTCACATGGTTTTTTGATATGGATACGCTGGTAGGTGTATTTGTATGCTTTGCAATAATAATTTGTCTTGTTAAATAAGCTTCCAATTTTCTCCATAAAAGCATCTTAGCATCACCTCACTGACCCACTTCATCAATTCCCACTTGTGTATCATGGCCAGTACTTTCAAGGTTTCTCTCTCTTAGTCAATTGTTTGGTGTTTTAATTAACTAAAACACAATTACATACTCCATAAACATAATCGTATGAAGTCTTAGCATAATTACTTTCTTGGGGGGAAAAAGGGTGTTACAAAGAATAACAACCACACTCCCAATGTGGGGACTTATTTAGAATTATGGTAATAAAGATGAATTGGGTTTGAGGGTAGGGATATTGAGTTTTTTTATTGAAGAGAGAGTTGTAGAGGGAAAAGTAGGTAAGAAGAGATATGAGTATAAGGTGATTTCTTCATAAATAAAATTAATGGTTCTATTTATTTTCATCATGGTTATTTGATTAATCAACATTGACTAGAAAAATATTCTAGCATCATTTGCAAGAGTGACAACAATAAAAATGCACAAATGATCAATAGTTTATAGGGGAATGTGCATGAAGGGAGGAAAGAGACCATTATATAAGAGGCATGTTATACGTTCTCCATGTGTTGGCTATACATTTTTTGAGTGGTGTGAAATATGTTGAATTAACAACTGAATAAGTTTGAAATAATGGATGGATGGACTGATCGAATTGAATTTTGAAATCATCAATAGCTAGTTTAAATGGTTTCAACCGTCATTTTATCAATTGATCCCATAACAAAAGGCATATTGGTGTAACTAGAAATTCCCCCTAATGGCACAAAGGAATGCCATAATAATGAGATTTAGTTGAATGCATATCCTTGTACTTGATTTTTATTACATTGGAAACATGTAATTAGGATGACATAACATACACCTTAGAATAGTAATAAAAAATTGTTGTAGGGTCCTTTTGCAAGATAAATGGAATGGAAAAGCCATCTAAGAGGCACTTGAAAATGGTGGCTTACAAATCCATAATTGAGGATTTATTCTAGGAATGAATGATCTAGAATGGATCATTATATAATTTTTCATCTATTTTGGTACTTTCTCAGCGAAAAAATTGGAACTAGTGGCTTGTAGGGCCCATTTTAGGGGTAGGTCTGACCTTGGTCATTTGGTATCCAAAAACTTCCATAAGATTGTTTGAGGCCTTAAACAATTGTTTTTAGGGTGAAAAAATTGTGAACAAATTTCACAACTTATCAACGTTGTCCTACACATTGAGAGCTTTCCAACAATGTGAAAATCACCTCAATCATAGTTCTATTACTCACACATGTGGAGCTAGTCATGAGTGTAATTTCAAGAAGAATTTCTAGGGTCCAAAACCCTAATTCTAATGAGGATTTGAGGCATGCAAAAACACTAAACCTAGCTATGGAAATCTATCAGACCATGTTAAATATTGGGTTTCTAAGAAAGGAATGGGTTCCATTCTTATTGTATAGTATATTGTTCCATAGTTGAGTGGAGCATCTAGGAACGGGATATTGCAGAACAATAGAGGAATTATAAGAAATTGTAGGAGCCATTCAAACCATAATTTCCATTAGAACTCCATAGTGAGTGAACTTTATTTGTATTTTCATTTTATAATGGAGAATAATAGACCAAGGCATAAACCTCACCCTCTAGTTGGGTTTCTCTGGTATTGGGTTTCCGTGGGGTATATCTCATGTTCATTGTGTGGATGGTGTGTTATTTGCTAGATTATTTGATTTTAATTTTAGTGTATTTCAATATTTTGTGTTCTTAGCTAGTAATATTAAACATAAAATATAAAGTAAGACACTACATAATAAGACATTTTAGAATATTGTAAGATCTATTATGACAAATTGTTCTATTGGAATATCATGTATAGATCATATTGGTATAAGAGTAGTTTTGTTTTGCATTTTTGTGGGAAGCTGCACAATCTATGAAGTGGTGTAAGAAATAATTTTTAAAACCCTAGCCACGGTATATGGGTACAATAGCAATCTATGAGATGAATCAAAGGAGAAAATTTCAAATCTAGAAGCATAATTCATGGACATATCTTGCAACATGGATATCCTCATGGAATATTTAGAGAAAAAGTTTGGACATTTTAGGGTGTTTGGTAGCTCTAACTAAAACATTGAATTATAGAATAAATACAGAGATAATAAAGATTGAGAAAAGGAGTTGAAAAAATAGAAAGAGGAGAGTCCAAGTTACAGTTCCATCACTTCTTCTAAATCCTATTTAAAGTGGAAGCAAAAGTGGACATCAAACCCTACCAAGGTGATATTAGTGTTGTTCAATTGAATTGATGATCACAATAGTTGGAAGTTTATTTTAGTGTTCATAACATAGGATAAGAGAAAAAGGTTTACTTTGAAACAATTCAAAATATCTGCAATGGATATTCCAAATTATTTTGAATAAAACTCTCACCACAAAAATATTAATCATTAGAAAAGGTTTAATTTTCTTGACTGAAGTTAGAGGGCCATGCCAAAGCTTGGTGGGAAATTCACAAGAAGATGCTTAGGATGGAGGGTCCTCTCCTAGTAACTAAGTGGTAGGTGTTTAACCCTTCTATTATATCCATGAAGTCCCAATTATACCCTATTTGGTATGAAGAGGACCAGTGGATCCGTTGACATTACATCTAATAGAAGAAAGAGCAGAGTGTGCATGAGTACACCACCAAGTTAAAAAAAATAGCCATTATGTTGGGTATATTTCCCAAGAACTTGGATGTACTCCTCAAGAATTTGGGAGGTCTACACAATCATTTAAGAAGGAAAGTGACATTCTTCAAACCTAGGATAGTTGATGAGACTTACGTGAAAGAACAATATATGGAGAATATGGGTAAGAATAAAGGGAAACCATGTGGTTCCAATCATAAATACGCCAAGAAGCTTCCAAGAAGGCAAAGAAGAAGTGGAAAGGAAAGGACAAGAAGACAACAACCACTACAAATCACTACAAGGATCAAAAAAACCATTGTAACCATTGTAATATCAATGTTCACATCGAAGATAAATGTTGGAAGCTACATATAGAGTCGAATCCAAAGAACTCAAAAAAGGATGCAAAGAAGAAGAACATGATAGCCATGGATTGTAGCAACTAAGTAGAGAGTAGATTAAACATAGATTCAATATTGTCTGCACTACAATGCAAAAGGAGGTGAACCTAAGTAGCCTGCACTCTAGGAAGAGAAGGATATGACTAAAATCTTCCATATTAATATCCATGTCCATAAGACAAAGATGAATACTCTATTTGATTTTGGTTCATAGGCCAACCTCATAGAAATATATATGATCAAAAATATTGAATTGGATGTTCATGACCATCCTCACTCATAACCATTGGGATGGGTAAATAAGGATGCAAATATCAAGTTCACTAAGTAGTGTAATATAAAATTTTCTATAAGTGAAAACTATATTGATGAAGTGGAGGTAGATGTTGTACCATTTGATGTGTGTGATATAGTGTTTGGAAGCTCCTACATGTACATGAGGGATGAAATATTAATGAGGAGATAAAATGAGTACCTCCTAATCAAGGATAGGAAGTGCTTCATAGTCAATGCACACAAAAATCCAATATCTCTTTGGTAAGTTCTAACCAACCCAAGAAATTGACCAGTTCTAGTAGGAATTTTTTATTACATTATTTAAGACAAAATCAACAAGGAGATGAATCAGTTAAAGTAAAGGCATATCTAGAGGGATGTAATGAATAGTATAAGAATCAATTAGAGGATTTTTTGCAAGTGTATAGATAAGTTTTCCAGGAGCCTAAAGGGTTACCACCTAAGAGGGAAGTGGAGCACAAGATATAGTTGTTTCCTTACTCCCCACTTCCAAACATTGTGTTGTATAGACAATCCATCTTGGAATAAATGAAGTGAAAAAACAGTTGCAGTGGATATTGGAGAAGGGAGTAATTCAAATGAGCGCCTCAACTTTTTAGTCACCTATGATCATAGTACCCAAGAAGGATGGGACTTAGAGAATATGTATCAAATACAAAAAACTGAATAATGTCCCCCTTTAGAATTGATACCCACTACACATGATTGATGACTTTCTAGTTAAAATGTAGTATGCCAAGTACTTCACCAAGTTGGATCTCAAATAGGGATACTATAAGGTAAAATTAAAACAATAATACACCTGGAATACCACCTTCAAGACAAGGAAAGGGATATATGAATGGTTGGTGATGCCTTTTGTTTTATGTAATGCATCAACTACATTTATGTGTTTGATGAATCATATATTGCATCCATTTCTAGATTCATTTATAATAGTGTACATAGATGAAGTATTGGTTTTTATATATACCTAATAAGAGCATATATCTCTTCTCACACAAGTGTTAAAGACCTTGGAAAAACATCAAATATTAGAAAACCCTAATAAATATGAATTTATTTAGCAGATATTGGTGTATTTTGGGTATGTGATTGCTAAAGAGGAGCTCAAGATAGAGGCCATCCTTAGGTGGCCAAATCCTACTAATTTCACTGAGGTTTTGAGCTTTGTGTGGTAATCACAATACCTTCAAAATTTTATAGCCTCATTTTTATCTATGGTTGCACTACTCTATGCCATAATAGCTAGCAACAAGAGTTTCTAGTGGGTAAGGAATTTGCAAAAATATTTTGAAGAGATGAAATGAAATATTAGTGAACTGTGAGTTCTTGAATTTCCCAATTTGCATAATCCTTTTAAATTTGATATAGGATCAAGTGGATATGTTATGGGAGTAGTCTTGATGTGGGGAGGTAAGCCAACATGCTATCATTATACAATGTGTTATCTCCCAAATAAACTTTTTATTATTTGAAGTCTTAGGTAATAAGTCGAGTCTTTCTTTTTCCTTAATAATCTGCAAATTTTGGTTCTTGAGAAATATAGGGCAAGTAAGTGAAGGATTTTGATGATTGCAAGTTTAGAATACTTGCAAAGAAGGGTCATACAGTATGATAGGCTATCAGTGAAACTCAGAAATTCATACATTGGCTCATACTTTGTTTTGGTTCTTGAGCTAAGGGTAGAATAAGGTTCATATGAAGATGAGGATTAAGAGAGATTTCCAGACTTCTTTCATCAGTGTTATAGTGGAAAGATATATATGCAGTATCATTACAAGCTCTCAAACTTGTTTTATGTTTTGAAGTCTTATGAAGGTGCATGAAACTTATATTGTGAGTAAGAGAATTCATGAACAAGTCATTCAACTTGATCCATTTTATACCTTTTATTTGAGAATTTGATTAAGTTACCAAGCTCACTCGATCTACAACCTAGAGTGACTCTTGGAGTGATAACAAATTGGCGTCGTTGTGGGGGGAAGGATTTTGAAGCAAGCTTCCCTGGGAGATGACATAGTCCCAACTTTTGATGATAGACAAAGGCTAGGCATCATATTGGTTGTAATATTCTATATGGGGACTCCATGAAGGACGAATTCAGTGGTGACTCCACAATATTCAAATGTCAAAGGCATTTGATGCTCTTTTGTCTAGGAGGTTTGCACCTATTAAATTTTATGCAATTCCTGGTTTCCCACATCTAGTACCTCTTATGGATATTTGGGGAGACTGCCTTCCACAGTTCAGAGAAACGAAAGAGGATAATCCTTCATATCATCTCATCAGATTTCATCAATGCATGGATCAATTCAATATACATGATGAAGATGTGCCCATGAAGATGTTTTTCTATTCATTAGAAGGGGATGCTCGTGAATGGTACAGATCCTTGCCTCCTTCTAGTATATCTTCTTTAAAAGAATTTCATATAGAATTCCATCATCAATGTGAAAGGTATTTTTCTCAGGAACTTCTTTTTGAGCATTGTTGTGAGGAGTTTCATTCAGATATTCAACATGTTGTTTCTTCTAGTAGTGAGGATGAAAGTGAATATATTAATGAAGATACAGATGCGGATGAAATTATTTATATTGTTACTTCCCAAGAAGAAGATATACTAGATATAAATGATGGTAATATTGATGATAGCATAGTTGAGGATGCTTTAGATCTTATACTTGTTTCTTCAAATTTAGATGAGAAGGATGATAATGATGAGGAAGAAGGAGATGTTGTTTCAAATCTATTTCAAAATCATTTTGCTGATGATTATATGCAAAAATATTCATCTCTTCCATTAGGATTTTATCCTGATGTTCCCATATTTGATAAATATAGTGATGATGAGGAAGATTTTAAAGTTTATGAAGGATTTTTTACTAATGGAATCTCATCTAGCTCTAATTTTAGTAAGGAGATGATCAACAATGTAATTATGCTATGGTTGATGATAGTTATGAGTCTGTTGTCCAAAATTCCAATGAAGATCTCCTTGGTTTTGATACATCTTTTAAAGATATCATTGTTGGGGAGAGTAATCAACAATCCTCTTATGATATATCTTTTAAAACTCATCCTTTATTTGATCATTATGGAGACAGTGATGTTGAAGATCAAGAACATATCTCTTCTTTTCTCTCAGAAATTGTCAGTTGTAATGGGGCAACGCATCACAATTATGGATCCGAGTCACAAGGATATGGTAAAGGAGAACATAAAGTATTAGATGAGAAATTGATGGTGCCTTTTTCTCTGTCAGTTTTGAGAAGCAACAAGTTTTGTACGAATTCCAAGATCCAGTTGCCACTTATATGGAGATGTTTTTCAGTGATGAAGTTTCAGCTATTTCCATCTTTAAATCCATATTTTGGGATTGTAAGTATGATTTCAAAGATTATGATTCCCATGCTACAGTATGTGTGTTTGTGACTTTGCATAAAGTTGGAAGGAAAGTTCAAATTATTAGTCAATTACTTACTTGGCTACATTGGAGATTCAGTTTCACTTGATCATTTTGCTTCTGCTTATTAGAAGTAGGAGTAGGAAAGAGAATAAGCTCGCCATCTAAGCAGGTAGATTCTCTTCATTTTGTTGGTTTGCAGCAGTATAAGACTCCATCACCTAATGTACTAGGCATTATAGAGTTCAATATTTATATTTTTGAAGAATGATTTGATCTCAATAAGTAGAGGAGGCTACAGGGTTTCAAATTGAGTGGAAAGGTGACTGGAACTACTATGTTCTTGGAACCTCATGGGGATGCTTCCACCTCCAATAGGAGCTAGATGTTATCTACCAAATAAACTTTTTATTATTTTAAGTCTTAGGTAATAGTTTGAGTCTTTATTTTGCCTTAATAATCTACAAATTTTGGTTCTTGAGAAATATAAGGCAAGTAAGTGAAGGATTTTGATGATTGCAAGTTTAGAATACTTGCAAAGAAGGGTCATACAATATGATAGGCTGTCAGTGCAAATCAGAAATTCATACATTGACTCATACTCTGTTTTGGTTCTTGAGCTAAGGGTAGAATAAGGTTCATATGAAGATGAATATTAAAAGAGTTGTCCAGACTTCTTTCATCGGTGTTCTAGTGGAAAGTTATATATACAGTATCATTACAAGCTCTCAAACTTGTTTTATGTTTTTAAGTCTTATGAAGTTGCATGAAACTTATATTGTGAGTAAGAGAGTTCATGAACAAGTCATTCGACTTGATTAATTTTATACCTTTTATTTGAGCATTTGATTAAGTTACCAAACTCACTCAATATGCAACCTAGAGTGACTCTTGGAGTGATAACACAATGTTCCATAATGGAGTCATAAAATACCCTATATATGATAAGGAATTATATGTTCTTGTTCAAGTTGTTAAGAAGTGGAAGCATTATCTAATGGACAAGGAAACAATCATCCATACTAATCACTTTCCATTATAGTATTTGAAATCCCAAAGTAAGTTTCAACAAACTAGGCACTACAAATAGATAGGGTTTTTACAGAAATTTCATCTAATCATCAAATATAATAGGTAAACACTAATAAGTTGGAAGACATGCTTTCAAGTCCACCCACATTCAATATCATATCTTTGGAAACTCTTATGCACATGGATCCTTTCACCCATGATGCATAAAAAGAGGCATACATAGAACATGAGGACATTAAAGAGGTATTTTAACAGCTACAAGGCTAGGCTTGTGTAGAATAAAGTGGAATTAAGGTTGACCATTATCTCCAACATGGTTTTATATATAACCTAGACAAGATATATGTTCCTTAAGATGAAATATTGTAATTGATTAGAAATTTTCACACCTCCTAAGTTGTAGGTAATTTTGGTGTTGGAAAGATGCTAACTTACAAAGGTATGTGTATTGGCCTATAATGCAAGAATATGTAGCTCGATTTATTAGAGGGGTGCATACTTTGTTGTAACAACAAGCCCAATAATAGAAATCAAAGTTTATACCATCCCTTACATGTACCTATTAGATCATGGGAGTGCATCTCCATGGATTTCATGAGTGGTTTTCCAACAACCAGAAACGGACATGATTATTTGTTTGTGGTAGTTGATAGGTTGAGAAACATGTGAATTAGCATGCCTTATAAAAATACCATCAAGGAAAAATATGCATCAAACATGTTCTTTGAAAAGGTCTAGGTGCATTTTAAGATACCAAGGAGCATCATCTTAGATAGAGATACAAGATTTTCTCAATGCCTTTTGGAGCACACTTTGGGAGAAGATGGACACCAAGTTGAAGATATCAACAAATTTCCATCAAAAAATAGATGGGAAAACAAAAATAGTGAACAAGACATTAGTTCTTTTTTTTAAAAGTTACAATCAAAAGCATCCAATAACATGGGACATAAATATTATTTATATTCAACACTCTTATAACAGAGCATTCCACACTTCTACTAGTAATTACCTTTTGAAACTTTCTTTGGACATTTTCAACATTCACCCTTATATGTTGTATATGGAATAAAGGAGTGAAGAAAGACACCATATGAGAATCATTTAAGGTTGAAAATTTCATTGATAAGATTAGGTATATTCATTTGCAAGTATAGGAGACATTAAAGAAGTCATATGAAAAATACAATGTCTGGCATGATCAGTTTATTACTAAGAAAACATTCAAGGTGGTAGACCAAGTTTGGTTGAATCTAAACAAATAAATACTACAAGGTATTGGTAAAAATATCAAGGCTATAAGGTATGGTGCTTTTGAAGTGTTGGAGACGGGGAAAATTTTAAGGGATAAATTTCATACCTAGGCTAATTTTCCAAAAAATATTTGCCAATTTCCATTTAAAAAAAAATTATCCATCCAAATTATATAGGATTAAATTATTTTACTCTAAAAGTCACCAAACATTTAAATAAACTATATAAAACTCTTAGAAATTTGAATTCTTTACAAAAATATCACCAAACATTTTGTACTTGGACTTTTAAGAATTGATAATATTTGCCAAGGTTTTTACACTTTAAAAAAAGTATGGATCTCCACAATTTCCCTAGTTGAAGAATATGGATGCTAATTCCTATAGACTTAGTCTACCCCCATATATATGCATTTACTAGTAGTAAATGTGGAAAATATGAAACTCTATGAGCCTTCCATGTTGGACTAGAAAACTAATGAACAAGTTGAGCTAACTCAGGTAGAGTGGACTTAGCACCATAAGCTCAGGTAGAGTTATTATAAGATACACTTTTAAATAAGAATTATAGAACCATTAGATAGGGGTAGCATGAACTATAGCAAGTTGGGTTGAAAGGACAACATCCAGGAAAGGCGAAGTGGTACTCAATGGAGAAGGTAGAGGGGGGATTTCCTCACCACTTTTAGTAAATTATTTTGGGGCCCAAAATCCTCCATAAATTGGGAGATGTGATCTAGAATGTATCATTATATAATTTGTCATCTATTTTGGCACTTTCTAGGTGGAAAACTTGGAGCTAGTGGCTTGTAGGGCCCATTTTAGGGTAAGGTCTCACCTTGGATATTTGGGGTCTAGAAAATTGTGGATCTTGTTTAAGGTTGTAAATAGATATTTTAGGGGTCAAAACTTTGTGAAAAAAGATCACAACCTCTCAACGTTTATCTACACTTGTATGTATTTCTAATGGTTCAAAGATCACCTCAATCAGAGTTTGTATGTGGAATTTATGCCTCCTACAAGTTGACCTATTGAGCACCATGATACCAAGGGGATGCCACCTCAACTCACATTCTTCACACATGTTGAGCTAGCCAGTGCATACTTTCAAGAATATTTTATAGGGCCCAAAATATTAACTCTAAACTAGAGTTGAGGCATGCAGAAACCCTAACCCTAACCTTAGACAACTATTATGCCATGTTAAATACTAGCCTCTAGGAAAGGAAGGGGTTCCATTCTTATTTTATTTTTTATTGTTCCATAGTTGAGAAAATAATTTAGGAGTGGGATACTAAAGAATAATAGAGGAAGTAGAAGATCGTGTAGCAGCCATTTAGGTCATAATGTCCATGGAAACTCCATAGTGAGTGCACTTTCTTTGTAATTGTATTTTATAACTAAGAAGAAAAGAGCAAGGCATGGGCCTCACCTTCTAGTTGGGTTTTTACCATATTGTTTTTTTCTCATATTGGGTTTTTCCTAGGGTACATCTCATGTTCATTGTGTGGATGGTATGTTATTTTCTATCTTCTTTCATTTAATTTTCAATTTATTTTAGTATTTTGTGTACTTAACTAGTATTATTAAATTTGAAATCTAAAGTGAAACATTGCATAATAATATATTTCACAATATCGTAATATTTGTTGTCACAAAATGTTATAGTGAAATATCCATGACAATTTACAAATGAATGGAAGTAATGTTAACATACTTGATACTATTCAACCATCATAACACAAAAGACACAATAAAAGAGACAAAATAATAGTGTATAGAACATCCAAAAAATTGAAATTATAAAAAACATTTTAAAAACTATATACAACATCCAAAACATCAACACATTAGTTACTCATAGTTGTAATATATTTGATAAGTATTCAATTGACAAGGGATTAGATAAAGCTTATAGGAATCTTATTCATGCAAACTGTAACAATGGAAAACATCAATATAAATGAGACTTTTTTTATGGTAGATAAAAGACCAAACAATGATATGCACCACATCTCAGCTACAACATAAAGTAGGATAAGCACCAATCATTAGGGTTTGCATAATTTAATTTAATATAAAATATAAAAAATAAATAAATAAGGAATATCTTTGACCCTAAAGGATCCATGCCATGCATAGGTATTAAGGTGATGCCCTTCTACAGAGTGTGCATTTTCCATAGGAATACAAAATAATGACCTTCAATTGTGACACTTTTGATGTATGTGGAAGGAATAATCCTTCTTGTGCACTCATAGATGAATGATTGCCCACATACAATGTTTGTTGAATTCTTTTAATGAAAGTTCACCGTAAAAGACTACAAAGGGAAGTTAGGTATGTGGAAGGGAAAATTTTAAGGGCCCATACTTATCTTAAAGTGTAGAAACCTTGGTGAATTTTACTGATTCTTAAAATGTCACCCATAAAATGTTTGGTGATTTTTTTGTAAAAATATTGAAATTTCTAAGGATTTTTTATGGTTTCTAGAAAATTTTAGTGATTTTTAGAGTAAAATACTTTTAATATATAGAACTTGACCAAACCATTTTAGAAAAAAAATGAAAATGGGTGAGTCTTTTCTTGGAAAACAAAACATGGAATATCATCCCATGGGCAAAATTTATCCCCTAAATGTTTCCCTAGTATGTTGACTACAATGTGTTCCTTTTTGGGGATGGTAGCTTATACAATGAAGCTAAATTTAAATTTCTAGGGAACCTACATAAACAACCTTACGATCTACAAAAACATATTTGTGTACATGGGGTTGGGAATAGAGAAAAAAGGAATCAACTATGAAATACATTATTAAACAAACCTCTAACATCATTCTACTGAAATTGATAACAATAGTTGTATTACTAACTTTTATTTCTATTACCTTTAAATTGATGTGTACCTAGGAATATTGGGAATGAGTTTTATGTGGCTTTATAACCATTAGGGTTTTCGAGAAGAAAATTTTTGTAGGAAATATGTCCACAACTAAGGGTTGGTGGAAGCTTTGTATCATACATCGCCAACCCTTGCATTGCATTTTCCTCACTATCATCAAATTGACTCATTAATGAGGAATAAATCGTGATCCTTGATTCCTAAAATGTTGAAAGATATATATTTGAAGTAGGGAATTGATCTAGATGGATCTCGGTGGCCATCCACCTTTTCCATTGAATCACCATTTTGAGCCTGTGGTTTTGATAAACCATGGTATTCACCCTTTTG
>ML780400.1:368271-381740 GCA_009831015.1 Picea engelmannii
AACTATACAGTATGGCCTAAGGTTGGGAGGATATTTTCCCTAATCATATAAGTATTTAACTTGATATGTATAACTATGTATGAATGATCTATGTATGTAATTATCTTATTTAAATGGGAAAGTTGAATGCTTTCAGTTAATGAATGGAATTTCTGAAAAATTGGGATATGGTTGTTGTTGCCATTTTTTAACCTGTAAAACTGTAAATTTCAATAAGTATGGACAGTTTGTGTCCTTAAGGACCTTGCATCCTTGAGAGTAAATTTTGCAATATATGGAAAAAAAAATCCGCTTACCTAGTAATGCAAGAGCCCTCATGTCGTGGAGGTTCCTGTGAGGAATGGAGGACCTCGAGTCTTGAAGAACTATCGATCTTTATGTCAAAATATTGCAAGAATCTTATCTCTTATTCTTTAAGATCACCAAGGATGAATACCACACATCTCAAAGAAACTTTGTGAAATTGCAAACAAAGGGAGGTGAAAATCCCTTTGGATATGCACCCATGTTGCACAAAGATGTGCCCCTTTCTTGGTCAAAATTGCCCCTCAATTGCTGGTCATATAAATTGATGCAAAATAACATACCTAAAACAAATCCACCATGAACCTACAAAACAGAGTAAAAACTCTAAAAAACAAATAGCAAAAGCAACTACGAAATTAGGAACAATAATGAAAAATGAAAAATAATAGAAATAAAATCAATAATGGGGAGAAATGAAATAATGAATAGGGAAAAAAGGGTAACCTAGTTGCAATACTCTTTGTCTTTCCCTGCAATCATGGTTTTTTCTATTTCATCTACTTGTAAAATCACCTTCTCTTCCTCTTATGTCATGTGAAATGTAGAAATGAAACAAACACTCATTTTCCCCTCTTTTTAAGAGTCATCTTGTAGTTTTTCTCGACTCTTTTCATAAGTTACAAAATATGAATCATTGTTTCATGCTTTAGTATATTAGAAGCACCAGTATGTCCTAAATAATGGGCATCACTATTACCAATGCACCTATACCAAATGGGAACACCAATGGACCCATACCAAATGAGAGCACCAATGCACCTTAATAAAAGATAAAGTTTTACTTGTAGTACCAAATAAAAGTTAAAATGTTAGATTAATTGTTATTTTAGATGGCATTTGCTTTATTCTTAGCCCAACAATGAATTTGTCTCTTCATTTGTTAATGGGAAAAGATATATTGGAGAATTGTCTAAGTTGGATAAGGATTCTTTGTGATAAATGCATGAGTGTGCAAGGGGTTTTAGTATTCCATGTCATTGGTGGAGGTATTGGAACTAATTTGGGATTCTTATTCTTGGAACACCTTTTTGTTGAATATGGATGGAAATTGAAGCTGAGATTTAATATATATCCCTTTCTTTAGGAATTGTTTCTTCCCACATGGCTCCACTTAGTAAACCTATGCCATAGCATGTGTGTTCATGAGGCATTAAAGAGGACCACTAATTTTGTTTCTACCTCCAAAAATTTAAATGTTTATAGCCCCTCGCAATATCAAATAGTTCTCTATTTTACAAAAATATTGTAAGTACCATTATTTTGCAACATTTTTTATACCCCTTATTATTTTTACCCCTAGTATGGTGGTTCCAATATTTTACAAATGTATCTAGTATCCACTTTATAAATATTGTTTATTAAATCCCTCTATTTTGAAATCTCTGGTATTTTCATTGCTTGTTCAAAAAAATTGATGGTTAAATACCCAAAATTTCTAAAAGGTACAAGGAATACCCTGCTCCTTCATGAGATGCTTCGCTTCCATAAAAAAAACTCATAAAGATAGATCTCCTCGCATTTCTTACTCTTCTCTCCCACCCTCACTCCCCAAACAAAATTCCCCTAATACACATAGTCCCCTAGTTTGGTTTAAAAAAACCCTTCACCTCCTTAATACCATCTAACATGTTCAATTACATTTTAACTATTTTTAAACCCCCAATATGAACCATCATGTTATACACTAGTTTTCCAATAAATCCTTCATGTTCCTTCTATTGTCTTTTCATTTCCTATTTGATCTTATTGAACTTTTGTTTACCTTTTATTTCATTTGTTTTCGTCAATCAAAGAGTCACACCATGGTTTCAGACACATGACATTGCAGAATTGACTACATGGTTTTATGATATTGCAAGAAGGAAGCATGGATGGCATTTAGGATTCATTACATCTCAGAAGAAAATTCATATGGAGATTATTCTATAATCTCTTCTTAAACTTCTATATAGGAAGTAGGCACACCAACATTGTGTTGGTTGATTAACAAATAAATATTTGATAATGCTTGTTATTTCATGGAAGAGTTTGGGCACATTTTTGAAATGGTTGATGGTAAGATCACTATTGACATAATTCACTATGGGTTTTTCTAAATTTGATGAGTGAAGAAAATGAATGATGTTATGAATTTAGATTTTGGAAGGGGGAATATTAGTCTTTTGTTTTGGATTTTTTTTTTTTGATCTTCTTTAGAGCCTTCCCTACAAATGATATCTCTCCATGTTAAGCCTCACGGAATATTACATGACTTTAAAATTTTGAATAGATTTCTTATTAGTTTTGGTTCATATAGTGCAACCCTTTGCACATTGATTTAAGTAATTTATAAACTATTGTGGTGAGTTTATTATGAACTATTGTAGTAAGCTTATAGATGATTATCAAAAATTTTGCCAAAAAATGTGGATAATAAATAAAATATAATTATTTTTAGTTTTATTGTGTATGACAAAACAATAAATAAGGAATTTAAACATATTGTATGTATTTGAATTTTTCAAATTTGTTATTATTGGAATTTTTTTATGTAATTTTTGTCAAAATTGTAATTTTGAACTAATAAAATTGTTGTTATTTTTAATAAAAAATGAATTGAAAACTCTCAAATACCTTATTACAATTTTTACAATTTGATTGGGTGGTATTAACCTTTTATATTTGTAATTTCATAATCTAAAATGGTTCTTACAATTTCATAATCCAAAATTATTAATGATCAATTTTAAGACAACTAATATTCTTTCTTATTATTTTAAATAGTCTATTTTTTATATAAAACATTGAAATTATGATATAAATATTTATTTTTTCTAAAAATAAAAAAATTCAAATTTTTTAAATATAATATAAAATTATTTGTATTTTAAAACTATTTTCTATTAAATTCTTAAATACTAAATTTTATATAAATACATGTTATTCCATCAATATTCAATTATTTGAGAGATAACTAAGTGTTCTGTGAAATATGAATATGATCTTGTCACAATCATTCCATCCACATGTCTTTGCAAGTTGGAAACATCGCTAGTAATAATGAATATCAACCAAATTAGTTATTAAAATACGCTCGCTCACCAAACTCAAGTGCGGAAGTCGACTGACCGTTGCTTCTCGTCAACGAACTCCCGACGGCTCACTTCAGGAAACGTGGACGGCTCACTTAACGGAACGTGGATTTATCTTTAGCAGGTTTTTTTTTATATTCTGATTGAAATCTGATGAAAAATGGTTTGGTTTTTTTTTTATTCAGATATTTTTTTTATTTTGATTGAAATCTGATAAAAATGGTAACAAAAGATAGTGATATTATCTAAATTTACGTCGCCAAATTCTATAAAAAATAATAAAAAATGAAAGGTTAGCCTCTTTCTTTTCTCTTTCAACCTTTCGTGGAATTTTTTTCTTTCTCTTCTCTCTCAACCGTTCGTGGAAATTTCTTCTTGGGATTGCTGTCAACTACCTTTAACTTGCGCTAAGCTTTCTCTCATTCCAACCATTCCACCGGCCTATGAAGTTTCGTAGGACGGTTGAATTGATCGGAGAAGTCGACACGTGGATACTAAGGTGTTGGATTTCTATTTGTAGATATTATTGTTTTAAACACGCTTTATCCGTTAATGCCGACCTTTTTAGTCTATAAAACGAGCTCCCGTTGTAGCCCAAACACACACTACATTTGAACACTGGTGTTCTGCAAATTAGTTCCTCTTCTTTACAACTCATTATTACTGAATTCAACCATATATTCTTCTCTTCTCAACATGAATCCAGAGTTTCCTGCAGAGATCTTTGGGGAAAAGGCTGCGGCAGCCCACAAGAAGAGAGCGTACGTGACTTTCTTGGCTGGATGTGGCGACTACGTGAAAGGTGTTGTCGGTCTTGCAAAGGGTTTGCGCAAGGTCAAGAGCGCATATCCTCTTGTTGTTGCTGTTTTGGCCGATGTTCCAGAGGATCATCGCCTGCAATTGCGCAGACAAGGCTGTATCGTTCACCAGATTCAACCAATCGATCCCCCCGACAATGAAGTGCAATTCTCAATGCCTTACTATGTCCTCAACTACTCCAAACTCCGTATTTGGGAGGTATTTTCAATTCTTGCAAATCTCGATACATGCATAGATTTTGACGACAATATCTTTCCTCAATATCTGAATATAGTTATTAAGAATCTTGTTTTGGATGGTGGGCAGTTTGAGGAGTACAGCAAGATGGTATATCTGGACGCAGACATCCAAGTCTTCCACAACATTGATCACCTCTTTGACATGCGGGATGGATATTTCTATGCGGTTATGGATTGCTTCTGCGAGAAGACATGGAGTCACACTCCGCAGTACAAGATCGGATACTGCCAGCAGTGCCCAGAGAAGGTGTCGTGGCCCACCGAATTAGGGCAGCGGCCTTCTCTGTACTTTAACGCTGGAATGTTTGTGTTTGAGCCCAGTCAGCTGACCTTCGATTGCCTTTTAGAGACTCTGATGGCCACTGTGCCAACGCCCTTCGCAGAACAGGTCTGCGTCTGTTATCGATTTAGGGATCATGCGGATTTTTGTTTGGTTTACCTGCTCTGATTTTGACTAAATTGTGGTATATGTTTTGTAAGATTTCTTTTTTTCCGTGTTAGTTTTCATGACTAAATTGTGGTATATGTTTTGCAGGATTTCTTGAACATGTTTTTTGAGAAGATATACAAGCCTATTCCGTTGGTGTACAATCTGGTTCTGGCCATGATGTGGCGACATCCCCAGAACGTGGATTTGGACAGTGTCAAAGTTGTTCACTATTGTGCAGCTGTAAGCTTTTCTTTTCAGCCCAAATTTGTACAAATTCATTAGATAGAAACAATATGCCTTATATGTAAAAGATGAGATAGGTAGCTCTTCTGAGAATGCAGAGTTATGTTTATGGATGAATGTGAATGTGCAGGGATCGAAGCCGTGGAGGTTCAGTGGGAAGGAGGAAAACATGGAGAGGGAAGATATAAAGACGTTGGTGCAGAAATGGTGGGACATATACAATGACCCCTCTCTCGATCACTTGGGATCAGACGACAGAATTCCAGATACAAAATCAAATGATCTGCAACAAGTGGTTGCCAATTCTTTCCTTGCTGCAATGCCAACGCCGCCGGACTTGATGCCTGCTCCGCCTGCGGCTTAAGAGATTTAAAATTTTCGAAAAGTCGTCCATGCTGTATATATATAATAATCCACCAGTGGAGGTGGTGGCAATATCATATATACGAAAGATAATATTGTAAACATTTTGATGTTACGTTGACAGTTATTATGGTAATGGAAATCAATTAATGTTTGTAAATATATAAATGGTCAATTAATGTTTGTAAATATATAAATGGCCATTTGTATGATTTGGCCTCCATGGTTATACTTTAGTTTTCTCTACCTTAAAAAAAATAATAATAATTTAATTTTTTATTTAAATGTAGGTATCAAACTTTACAGAAATCTCTAATCCTAGCTCATATTTCTTAAAAACGATTTAGTACTTCCAAACTAAACCTCAAGAATAAGGTACCTGTTGAGTTGTTTATTTAGCGCACTAAACATTATCCAAGGTTCTCAACACTGTATTATTTTGTCAATTTTATTATTTTCTTAATGTTATGCTAAGTTCAAGTTTGCTTTAGCTCAGTTAGACATCATTCACATATCACTCAATATAACGGGGCTTCTTTATTATGCTGCCGAATTCAAATTTGTTATTGTCAAAATATCAACCTAATTTATTACGTGTTATTAGTGTCTTATTACTAAAAGCATAGTCCTAGGTTGTTACAATGAAAATCATAAAGCACACAATAGTCCTAACAAGTGTGCTAGGAAACACCTAATTCTAACATAAAATAACACATGTACAATAAGATGTGTTATCTTCGAACCTAATATAATAGCCATTAACTAATTGTTCCCTCCTCGTTTCTCTATTCTTCATGCTCGGAATCGATTACCCTCCCCATTTCGCTTCTTCGTGGCCCCATGCACAACCTTTCCTTCCACCTGCAAACATTCGATGTGCTTGAATCTATCAATATTGAATCTATAAGAATGGTATATTTGATTTGCTTCGTTGGAAGGTGTATTCCAGTCAAGATAACATGAAACTAAACTCACGCAGTACAACTTGCATGCATTGGTTGAGCCTTCTCCTACTTCATCCCACCATCCCTGCAAGGTCCTGTTGCTTTAGTGTTTCTGGAACCACCTCCAAATTTGTAGCAGACAATACGATAGAGTATCCATTGTTATAGCTAAAGAAAAAAACTCCATGAAGGAATCCAACTACAAATGAGAATGAAAAGGAGAGCAGAGAGAGTTGCAGAGGATTCTATTGTGGTTGTTAATGGAGAGTTGCAGAGTGATCCATATTTTATGAGCATAATGAAATGAATATAGATCTATATTATTAACACATAGATGCAATGAAAGATAATAGAGATACAATAAAACTCGGCTTATATTCAATAAAGAAATATGTTGAAACTGTAAAATGCAGACAAAAACAAGCTTGCTAGAATGGTGGCAACTTATCTCTGAGAAGAGATGTGACGGTTGCACTCATTCGCAAGAAGATGAGTACAATGAGGCTCCAAAGGCCCTTTTCACATCAAACATGAATTCCAAAACCCTAGACATCCAAAAACCTAACCCTAGGAGATGAAGCACCAAAAGTCATGTGGGCCCCGTTGGGGTAAGTTGGTACATCAACTTCCTGGGGTTGTAATTTTTGAATACGATCTTCGTTCTAGGCACACAATAGCCCATTGGAAAGGTCTATATGAGGACTACACATCATGTCATCACACTTTGACTTTGTCTACAGTGTGACTGTGGCAAGCCCAAAAAACGTTGTTTAGGGCCTCAAAACGACCCTGGAAGTTCAGGACCCAAAAAGTTAAGAAAATAATTGCCAAAATGAAAACTGCATGTGAGCCAGTTGGAATAGGTGGGTGGCCATCGATATCCACCTAGATCAATCCTCCCCCCTTAGGAAGCAATGGTCTCCATTGCATTGATTTCCCCCATCAGATGAGGACATTTTTATTGAATTTGGCCCCAGGTGAGCCACTTGCCTTGGTGCAGGAGCTACCTTGCTTCGATAACCCGATAAAACTGGATCCTATGTTGGCGAGTGCCCTTGACCTATGTGTCCATGATCTGATCAGTGGATGCATGCTCCATGTAGTCAGGGTTGAGCTTTGTTTGTGTCAATTGTTTTGTTATCTTTGTTGGTAATGGTGTAAGGTCCATAGCATAGTGGACAAAGCTTTCAATGGGGCCCCATAAGGCGTTCTTTCTGCAAGTGAAACCAAACTTTATCTCCCACCTGAAACGTGTGTGGCACCTGGTGTTGATCATGGCGTTGCTTGTATTTGGCATTGGACTTCTATAACATATCTTGAACCTGTTGGCAGATGTGTCAGATTCGCTCAATGAACCAGGTAGCTTTGTCGACTTCAGTTTGAGCATGGGACGAGTCTGCCTCGGTGGCCACAAGGGGTAGTGAAACATCCATGCAACCCAATGGTTGAAATCCCAGCCCCACCTGAAAGGGACTATGGTTGGTTGAGCTATGTATGGCTTTGTTTTAGTTGTGTTGAACATAGGGAAGACTCTCATCCCATGTGCGGGGATTCTTGGAATTGTACATGCACATGATATACATGATCATCCGGTTGACGACCTCGGTTTGGCCATCTATCTAGGGGTGGAAGGTAGTGGATTTGGTGAGATTGATGTCCAACATTGACCAGAGGCTCAACCAGAATGTGTTGAGGAATCAACTGTCCTGATCTAAGACGATGGTTTGTGGTATCCCAAAATGCACCCACACTCGTTTAAAGAAGAGATTGGCAGTGGCCTCTTCTGTGATTCTCTTCTTGCAGGAGGCCATAATCGCCATTTTAGAAAAAGGATCAAACACCACAAAAACACAGTCATTTCCTCACTTGGTTGATGGAAGGCCCGACATGTAGTCCATCGAGATGGATTCCCATGACCTTTTAGGAGTAGGTAGAGGGGTGTACATGCATTTTTTCTTGATGGCGGATTTGGCAATGACATTGGCAGTGAAAGACTTGATATACTTGTTGACATCCTGTCGAAGTTTCAGCCAATAGAAATGTTACTACAACACTGGCATTGTTTTTTCTACACCGAAGTGCCATGTCACCCTACTATAGTGGGCTTCTGTTGTGGGGTATTCTACCCTACGGACTAACAAGCTAGGGCTTAAACTTTCATGTAGATCATGACCCTTCATAAGCTACTTTTAACCTTCTACCCCAAATCTAAAACTCTTTTTCACATGTACACATGGGAAGAATCAACTAACCTTTTTTATCTACGGTTGGTGTAGATCCTCCGTTGAGCTTTATCCCCTTGCTTCTGCTGCTCCTTCCAAAAAGCGGTCCTACAATCAAGACAAAACTACGCATGCATGTTATTGTTCTACTAGAGGATTAGAGATTAAACACAAATCAAATAAAACATATAAGACTCATGTATTTGGGACGGGAAAAGTATCTTTTTATTAATATCAAGATGAATCAACTTACAATGATTATAGAGACCGACCATCGCTCCTTGATCCTGATCCTAGGCTCCTCCTCTTCTTTGTCCTCCAACTGCTTTGCTTGAATTCTCCTAAAGCTTGAGGAAAGGCTAAAGGGTTGGGACAAAACATATTCGACAATTGGGCAGAGTTTCTTTGCTATGATTTTCCTCCTTTGAATGGTACCCCTACCCCTTCTTTTATAGGCTAGAAGGAGCTAGGGTTTTAGACGAACTCTCGGCCATGCATGGTTGGGAGTTCCAGTTAACTGACCCAAAGCTTTTCGTCCCGGCGGAAACTTTCCTGATTTTTTTCTTTGTTAGGTAAACGCTGGTTGTAGTGGTCCAACGCGTGCAGTATAAGGCCTGCCAACGTTCCAACGCGCCCAGTAGTAGGTGAGGGCGCGGGTTACTTGGTTTAAGAGGTTTTTAAAGAGTTTGTTCAGCATGGCTTTGGCAATGAAGGGCAATGAGTTGGCCTAATGCCATGTAAGAATGGATAGTGCAATTTAGGGTTATAACGGATGCCCCCTAATGTGTGAGGTCAGAAGAGCATCTGATGGCCGAAATACATTACCAATTCTTTACCAATCTGTACTGATATGTTGAATGAGTGAGCCCAGGAATCAGGAATCAGGAAGTGTCGTCTGCAAAAAATATCAAATGTCTTACCGAGGCGGGCATACCCATGCTCAAGATAAATCAGAAACATGGCTACCAATCAAATACACTGTAGATCCATGTCAAATAACTATAAAGAGTAGCCGCGAACAATACACAGCGGAGCTACATCTCGAAATCAGAAAGATATACATAGAAAGTATCCATCTCTCAGAAGCTGATTTGGCCTGATGGCTGTACTTCAGAGCTCCAGCAACAACTTCAAAATCTTCAAAACTCGGGTAGGAGTGTAATATGAGTGTATGACTGCACTACCCAGAGGTCTTTGATGGCTTGTCGGTTGTGGACTTGATAATCTTGATGATCGGACTAAAGGCTTCAGTGATTTCGAACAAACACTTGATTGGACGTTCACGATGGTCGGGTATGGGGACAAGAGACATATTGCAGAGGGGCCGACTCAGGCTAAGTAACAAACTTCCCTTGGACAATAGCACGACAAGTGATAAGACTCAGGCAACATATCTATTAATCATAAGTCTACGAAGCAAGAGGCAACGTAAACTCTCCATATGTTTGGAAGAGTAACCAAATGGTGGAGGACACAACTCAATATAGCGAGCAAAGCTTCCTAAGGTCGTACTACATCCCAAAGTCTGACGAATCAAACAGATAAATGTGCTTTATCCAAGGGTGACTCATGATGCTGCCAATAAAGAAAATACTTTTCCCATCCTCTTTTGGGGGTATATTTGATTTTTTTTTGTTCTTTTTGAGTATTTTGAAAAGAATAAAGGAATATTACGTTACAGGGGAGGAACGAGCACAAAAAACATACAATCTCAAGGCATAAGGACAAGACTGATTTTCTAGGAAATGATGCTCGGGAAAAATCCTCTAGTGGCCAAAGGTGTTAAGACGCAAAAGCAAATTGTTACTAAGTTGATGGGTAAAGGATGCAAGTGCGGTTGATAGAACACACAATGGTAACGTCCTTCGATGTAAGTTTAACGAGCCCAGAGAAGGGAAGCTCGGTGATTTTTCATGTTTAGAGAGTCTGAAAAAGCATAAAAGGAAACTCCATTGGGGTACCTTTTTCGACAATAGTCTAGTCAGTTCGAAAAAGGGGTAAACTAGCACCGACTAGGCATCAATTCAAAACCATTTTAACGAGTGTGACAAGGACAAGATCACTCTGCTATTTTTTCAATTTTAAGGAGTCTGAAAACAGCTTAACTATGGACTCCGTCAGGAATATTCTTCTGGACCGTTTTAACGAGTGTGAAAGAATAAGGTCACTCGTCAATCTTTTCAATTTTAGGGAGTCTGAAAAGAGCTTAACTATGGACTCCGGTGAGGTTTCTTTTTCGTAAATTTAGTCCCTCAGGCCCGAAAAAGGAATAAAATTATACCTGAGGATACTCTTCTAAGAAATCAGAATTCGATAGAGTATTCCTTTGTTCGTACAGTTGACCGTCCAGACCGAAAAAGGGGTAAACTACTGCTGGACAGACGTGACTTCAAATTTCAGTTTAACGAGCGTGAAGGATCACAAGATCGCTCGGCAATCTTTTCATGTTTAGAGGGTCTGAAAAGGGCTTAAAAGGAGACCCGTTATGTTTTGAGAGTTCGGAGGGAAGACAACGAGTGAAAAAAACCCATGCAAATGAGGCTCAAACTCATATTCGGGAAAGAGTATGTGGACTCCCGAGCCTACTATGTTGTCAGAAACGGCATGGACACCATAATGCAACCAGGAACTACCTAGGGAATCCATGTTTTGGCAAGCTCTACCACCAAGTTGCGACACTTCTAGAGAAGGTATGATGGTTCCCTGGAACAACCGGATGGGATCGATCCTATATCGTAAAAAAAAGGCAACGAGATGCAACAGTGGGGATGAAATCCTACCCTATATGCTCAGGTTGATTTTTGAAATTTTTTTATGGACCATCCTTATGTATATATATATATATTTTTTTTGAAACTCAATGAAAAATGTCCCAATACCTGATCAAATCCCTCCCATATAACTCTGGAACCACCCAAAATGGTTTTTGGTATAAAGAAACTGATAAAAGGGGCCAAAATAGTGACCAAAAGAGGCCAAAAAGTCTATAAATAGAAGCTGGCAGCTTATTATCACCATTGCTGATTTGGAAATTGACTCTGGAGCCAAAAGACCCCCTTTACCAGAGATCGTGATTCTGGGAGCTACAGTGGACCAAACGAACTTCTGCTTGGACCAAGTAAGTACAAACTCCCCCATCTTGCATTTCAATACCTTCTTTATTGTTTTTGGGCGCGTTTTGGGGGTGGTCGTCGCCCTCCAAGGGGTCGACCCTAGTAAAATGCGGGTTGTCCAGGGACAGCCCGCAGGTACCCGCGCGCAGGGTCAAAACTGCATGCGGGTACCCGCGATTGTCGCCTCGACAGCCCACGGGTTACCCCCCGCGCATATGAAAAATGGCTTGGCAAGATCTAACCCCCCTTTTTCTTGTGATTTTTGCAGGATGTATGTGCATTGGAGAGAGAGGGAGCACGAGGCTGCCAATGAGGCAGTAGCTGCAGATCCGAATGTGATGGCCGTGTTGACGCAGTGTGGCTTGGTGAAGTTTTTCTTATGTCCATTTATGCGCGCTCAACCCAGGCTATTGAATGCCTTGGTTGACTATTGGCACCCAGATGCATAGGCCTTCATGATAGAAGGACAATCCTTGGTGTCGACCACTGAGGATATCTACTTTTTGACGGGCCTCTCGAGATGAGAGGAACCCGTTAACTTTCATACATTTCCTGCGGGGCCGAGCAAAGTCTTGGAATTGATAGCGGAGTACTGTGAGGCCAGGACCGAGAAGGTATCTTCCTCCGTTCCCGTGAGTAGGATTACTAGCCTCACCCTTCAGACCATTTTATCTCTGATTGGGCGGATTACCAGCTCTGCGGCCGTGCATCAGGCTTCGCGTGCACAGATGAACTGTGCAGTTCAGTGCATGAATGCACAAATATATGACTGGAGTACCACACTGCTGGAGAACATGAAGAGGCAATTGACTGATTTCCGTCAGCGGACACACAGGAACTTCGGGTTCGGGACTATCCTGTGTTCATTTTTCTTTGAGAGAGTTCCATGCTTTAGTCCTCGGATGACGGTACGAGGACATATGACGACTTTCCCGGCAGTGTGCAGATGGGCAGCATTGCTGCCGCGACAGGGTGGTGGGAGGACCACCGAGGCCTTCAATGATGATTTCTTTGTGTGGCTAGCGCGACAGATTCTGACGATCGAGGATTACCCATATGCCAGGATCGACTTTTCCAGAGATCCAACGATACCAGTGCCTCCTGGTGAGGAGCGAGGGGAGATGGGTAAGTCTCCGCCTGTACAGTTTTTTTTGTTTGCATATGTAATTTTTATGTCTTTTTGATATATATCATGTTTTTGGATAACAGATTTTCTGATGGGTGCACTTTGTGTTGCGTGCAGATGTGGGACCCGTGTGGCCTGCCAATTTTGCACGGAACAGGCGCCGCCCACGGCCAGAGGCCGCAACTGTCGTCGCCAGGGGAGTAGCAGTAGCAGGGAACCCTCCAACAGGAGAGGCTGAGAGGGCTCTTAGGCGGGTTGAGAAGAACTTCACTGAGCTCACCCGCACAGTTCCCATGATAGAGATAGAGGACTTGCCGCCCTCTATGCATACTCATATGGTGGGGTTACCTCAGACATGGGTCCGATTGTTTAGGCGTTTGGGTCGGGTTGTATATGATTATAACAGGGCCCATAGGCCCTGAACAGCCTTTGTAGACTTTTATGTGCCTCGAGCACTGATATGTATATATATTTTTTGAGGGCATAAGCCCCAGTGACTCGTTATGGTTCCCATTTTTTGAGGCGCTTGCGCCCATCTATGTACTCTGAGGATTTTATGATGTATATATATGGTTTTTATTTCTTTTCTGTGT
>ML780400.1:381988-396391 GCA_009831015.1 Picea engelmannii
TGAGCAAGATGCCAATCTAAAATGTGATTAGCTAGAGTATCTGTGATTTGATTTAGACTCCTAGGAACATGAAAATATGTAATATAATCAAAGTTGCGTTCCAAGAGACGTACCCTAAGGAATCATCGGTGTAAAGTAGGATCATGCACATGGTATATTCTGTTTAGCTATGACACAACCAGTTGAGCGTCTAGATAGACTTGGAGACGAGAGATACCCAATGACAAAGCGTCACGAAGCAACTCGATAACTGCGCTATACTCAACAACATTGTTTATGGTGTTACCTAAGCATATCCCTCCGGAAGATAACAACTGACCCTGTGGTGTAATGATTACCCAAGCTGCGGAGGCAAGCCTCCGCGTGTGTCGACTAGCACCGTCCGCATACCCAATGAACACCTCGGACTCACTTGACATATGCCATAGTGACAAAATATAACATTAATGACACGTCCATGACACATTTTTCAAAAGAAACGAAAGAAAGTAATAACACAAAGACTATACATATGTTACAAAAAGTTACCCACAGTGACGATGCTATGAGTAATACTTCTTGAGGTAGAGCCCATTTCTAGGCTCCGCCAGAGCATTCCCTTCAAAATCGACCAGATGATAAGTGCCCTTTTTTAACACCTCCTTAACAATGAAGGGTCCGAACCACATGGGTTTAAACTTTCCTGCCCCCAGGGGGTCCTTATCTTGGTCGTAAACCAGGACAAGGTCGCCCTCAGAGAAAACCCGAGGACGAACGGACCTATCATATTGACACTTAACCTTATGTTTATGAGCCTCGTTGGCCAGAGCCGCATCGCGACGCTGTTCATCAAGCTGCTCAAGGTGTATTAACCGCTCTTCAAGTGGAGAAGTGTCTGGCAATAACTGTACTGCCAATTTCAAAGATGGAATTTGGCATTCGATGGGAAAGACTGCCTCCAGCCCGTAAACGAGTTGGAAAGGTGAGAAACCGGTTGCAGTCTTAACTGATGTTCGGTAAGCCCATAATGTCGAGTATAACATCAAATGCCAGTTTGACTTGGCTGAGTTGATGATTCGTTGTAGCATTGTTTTAAGAGTTTTATTAACAGCTTCCACTTGCCCATTGGCTTGGGGATAGTAAGGTGAGGAATGTTCTTGTCGTAACCCAAGATTTGACGTTAACTCGGTCATCATTTGGTTCTGAAAGTGACTGCCATGGTCAGTGACAATCTCTCTCGGGACGTTGAATCGTGCTATGATCTGGTTAAATAAGAAGAGAGTTGTAGTCTCTCCATCATCTTTGAACGTCGACATAGCTTCGTCCCACTTAGTGAAGTAGTCAACAGCCACAATGATATAGCGATGCCCCTTGGCTGATGGGGGGTTGCAAGTAGTGTAATCAATCCCCCACTTGGTGAAGGGACTGACGGTGATAACAGGAAACATGGGAGCTGGATGTTCCCTCATCTTCCGTGAGAATATTTGGCACGGATGGCACTTCTTGACCGACTCGATACAATCTTTGATAAGCGTGGGCCAAAAGTAACCTGCTCTTAAAATTTTTTGGGCCGTTGCCAACCCAGATAAGTGACCGCCACAAGCTCCTGTATGACAATCGTTGAGCACTATGAAGGCCTCCTCATGAGTGAGGCATCGACGCAAGATACAATCTACGCCTCGCCGATACAAAGTATCATTGAGTAGAAGATAGTTCTTGGCCTGATGGCGTATTCGCCAACGCTCATCGCGAGAAGAAGAGGTAGGAAACTTCAAAGTATGGAGATAGATCAATATATCTCTGTACCAGGGGTCAGACGATTCGATCAAAAACATATCCCCCCGGATAGGCGATTCCTCAGGCACAACGTCACCTGACTCAATCGGAAGTTCTGAAATAAGTTCTGCGAAGAACACGAATTTTTGGACTTGGCTGAAACGAAGTCTAAGTTAAATTCTTGGAGGATGACCATCCATCCACTAATTTTTCCGTCGATAACTCGTCGTGTCAACATGTACTGAAATGGATTCACGACGGCAATGACAGTGGTCTTACGAAACATAACATAGTGACGGAACCGCTGAACGGCATGTACTGCTGCCAACGCAAGTTTTTCAAGATGGGTATAATTAAGTCCTGGTCCTACGAGGCCTCGGCTCAGGTAATAGATCACGTATTCAGAAAACGAATCATCTTCCTGAACTAAAACCATGCCTATGGTTGACTCTGTCGCAGCCAGATATAATAGGAAATCCTTGTTATAATTCGGTGGCCGTAGCAGAGGTGCGGTTGTAAGGGCGTGCTTCAATGCGTCAAAAGAGCACTGTGTTGTTTCGTCCCAGAGAAAAGGAACGTCTTTCTTCAGTAAACGCATGAAGCCTTTGGTGATTTCGGCATAGTTGGCGATGAAGCGTCGTAAGAAGTTCGCCTTGCCTTGAAGACTCTGAAGTTGTAAAATTGTGCATGGGGGGGGCAACTGGACTATTGCCTCCACCTTAAGAGGATCGACCATGATCCCCGTTGTTGAAACGATGAAACCTAAAAAAAATCCCAACGTGACGCAAAAGCTACACTTGTTTGGATTTAAGCAAATCCGGAAGTAGCGACAGTGTTCGAAGATTAGTCGGAGGTGCATAGGATGATCCTTTCACTTGCGAGAGCGTGATGCTAAATCATCTAGATAAGCCTCGACTATATGTTTGAGGTCATGAAACGCAAAATACATGGCCCGTTGGAAAGTGGCTCCAGCGTTCTTGAGACCAAAAGGCATTTTTCGATAGGCGAATGTACCCCACGGACAAATAAATGACGTTTTGTGTTGGTCCTCAGGTTTGATTTGGATCTGGTTATAGCCTGAGAAACCATCCATGAACGAAAAGGCTTCACAACCGGCACATTCATCAATGATCTGGTCGATGAATGGGGTTGGATAATTATCTTTTGGACATGCCTTGTTCAAATCACGGAAATCGGTACAGACACGAATCATGCCTTGTTTTTTATCGACTGGCACAGGATTTGACACCCATTGAGTCAAGTGAATAGGGTAGATGAACCCTGCCTTAAGCAATTTCTCAACCTCAGCCTTGATGGCTGCTGCCTTCCTAGGATTAACTAGACGAAGTTTTTGTCGAACAGGCTTAACGTCCGGATACGTAGTGATCTCATGTTCAACTATTTTCGGATCGATGCCTGGCATTTCTTCGTAAGACCAAGAAAAAATATCGCGGAATTCTTTAAACAGATCGGTGTAAATCTAAATCTCTTCGGGGGAGAAATCCACTCCGACGAAGACATTCTCCATGATGCTGGGGTTTCGGGAGATATTGATAGGTATCGTGGCAGCGATAGTCGCCATATTTCCCTCAGCATAAATATCATGTGTAGCTAAGAGGTTAATGGGACAAGGCTGATCTCCCGTCCTGGTGATAGTGAATTCTCCTGACTCAATTCGGTGTAACTCTGGGAGGAAATATGACCTGTGATGAAGATCTTCCCAGGGTTTGTCCGGACCAGTCATTGCTTCGATTATTGCTTCGTCAGAAGGCAAGACTAAATCTAACGAATCGGTGTTGACAAGAGAATCCTGAGCCCAGATAGGCTCAAAGAGTGGATCCAACTCTTGTGCAAGAATCGGATCAGGGGTAGCTGAAGCTTGCTGGACCAAAGAGTACGCTACTTCAGCAGTTGACAAGGGCGTAGACATGCCCGCATGCCCCGTCTCATCCATCATGTCTGATGGGGAAGGAAGAATCCATGGATCCTAGAAGTAAGTCATGTGGAACGACGAAACATGGAAAATATCAGCCTTGTGGTGAGTCGATATAAACTTGACATCGCCTTGAGGAGGTGGGTAATCGAAGGTAACCATCAAATATGGGCACAAACCAACTCCTACATTGACGATACCGGCTTGAAAATTATCTACCATGGGAACCATGGATGCCCCCAAGGCTGGGTCAGGTTGCGAGAAGGACAACTGATCAATAGTCACTATTCGGCCTTCATGTGGAAATAGTAAGACGCGGAAAACTGTAGTGACCACCGCTTGCATTGCATAAGTCCAACTACGACCTAACAATAGATTGTAGTCGATGGGGGCATCAACTACCTCTACTTTGACGCACACGGTCTTTCCCCCTAACTGCACAGGGAAAGAAGGAATGATGCCATGCGGTCGGAAAGAACGACCATCGAACACAGTAAGGAGAGTAGGTGACGGAGACAACTCAGGTTGACCGATGGCTTTCCAACATGCTAATGACATAACGCAAGTCGAAGCGCCCTCGTCTACCACCGTGCGGAAGATATTCTGTGTAAAAGTTTTTGTGGGATGAACCACTACTATCTGAAACGCAACGTGGTAAGGCAAACGAGGTTTCAAGTCAGTCATATCTAACGTGATAGTTCCCGGGTTACAAGTCTCCGTAGAGCCTAAAGTAGTCAACAAGGCTTTCCTCTGAGCAGGGCAACTTTGGAGGACTTCCAAAGCGGGCATAGCACAAGGGGTCTGTGATAAATCCTCCACCACAGAGTAGTTCTGGGCGGCCCTTGCGTTTGGATTATGAGAAGCTCGTTTAAACGCACCTTTTGGGATGCGTGTCATTGTCTCACCCAACGTCTTCTCGATCTGTAGAGGAAGAGATGGGATCTCGACTTCTTTTCCCTTCTCAGAGGCGCTTGGCTTACTATAGTCGTGTGCTCTAGTCATAATGAAAGCGTCACTTTTCACCATATATACATTTGCAGAAGATGAATTGTTTGGGGGAGGATAGTTTTCTTGGCTGCCCACCTCGGCACTTGTAGAGGCTTGAGTTAAATTTTTCCCATGCTGAAAGGGATTAATCAACACAGCTTGTTGTTGCTGCGTGACAAACTTCTGGGCCTATGCAAGTCGAGGGCATAGATGGGTTGAGTGGTCTTCCGCACATAGGTTGCACGGATACCTCGCCTTCCTCTTTTCCGTGGTGCCCTCGCCAGCATTATCATTTGGTTTCTTATCCCCCTTACTCTTCTTGCGTTGTTTTTTCTTCCCTTCGGTCTGCTGGTTGGCCTTTGTGTTAGTAGTATGTACGGAGTGTACTTCCGACATTTGAGTAGGAGGAGCAGCCAAAGCAGTAGTCTGGCTAGCCTCCGAGTGTTGTATAGATAACTGCTGCAATTGCTTTGTCAATTTCTCAGCGGGCTTGGTTTGTGCCGAACCAACTATACCATCGGCATGTGGTCCGACTCTCTGTCTGGTCTTGTCCAGAATCGATCGTGGTGCATCCGGAAGGATGGTGTACTATAGACTGGACTGAGAATAGATAAGCTCAAACTGTTGAGCCCTCATGATAGCCTCTTCCTCGGAGAAAACCCCAGAAGTTGCGACGTCTTTGGACAATTGGGGGACCAAAGACTTAATAAACCACTCTAGCATGAATGCTGGTGGAACTGGCACTTTGATGAGACTTTTTCGGTGTCTCCACTCTTGGATATGATCCGAGATATGATTTGTTGTCATCTGTTCGAAATTGGCTAGCAACTCTATGCCGACGTCATATCTCACAGGTAACTGAAAATGGTTAAGGAAAGCCATAGCCAATTCGCCGAAAAAAGAATATCGTGAACGATCAAGTTCTATGTACCATTTCGCGGCACTCCCTATAAGAGTGCGTTGAAACAATCGCAACTGGACGGAGTCATATTTCAGTGAGTTAGATGAACACCATAAGTGGAAAGTAGTCACGTGATCACCTGGATCTTCATTAGGCTTGGCCTCGAACTTTGGGATGTCTGAATTCAACTTCGTCGGCATAGGAGGCCAACGCGGATCGTGACAGATAGGATCATTCAACAACCGTGTTAAATCTGGCAAGTGTAACGTCGCCAATAAAGGTAGTTTAGGTTGCTGCTGATAGCTGGGATAAAAGGGTCCTGGAGTTTGACTGGCACCAGGCTGCCAGGAAAAGTTTGGCTGCTGGCCCGGGTTTTGGTAGAAACCGTGGCCCTGACCAGCGTAAGGGTTTTGCATTTGAGGATACATCATTTGTTGATTCCCCATGAAGGACATAGGATGTTGGGAATTCATCGTGTTTGACGGACTTTGGGAAGGATTACCCCATGCCGGTCCTGAGTGGAGAGGCATAGAAGTCTGTCCGGGGTTCCATTGACTGTGGAAGGAATTACCCCAGAACGACATTCCAGCGGAAGGAACGGATCCTTGTCCCGAGTTCCAAGGTCCTGGTATATGTGCCCCCGGCGCAGGAATAGTACCCTGGCCCGATGTAGTTTGTCCAAAAATTGGTGTGCCCCCAAATGGAAAAGCAGTGGATGCGAAAGTGTTAGTACCAAATGCCCCGTTCCAAAAAAACGGTGACGAACCTACTGGAAAAGTTTGCGCAGGTTTTCCTTGACTCCCAGCTCCAAGTGGACCCGTGTGTGCAGGCTTCCCGGTGGACTGCTGATGCAATCCACTAAGCAAAGGGGACGAAGGAGGAATATGACCTCCAGCGTAAGGAAAAGAGTTGAAAGGGACAAGAATGCCCCCAAGTTGACCTTGCAGAGGAGCGTTAGAGCTCCCTGCCCCCAGACCCAAAGTCTGTGAAGTGGAGGAAGTGAGTGCAGGACTTGTACCTGAACTAGGCATACCGTATGAAAACGGAGGGCCTGTCGCACTAGGTGTGTAAGGAGGTGTGGCCGCCGCGATAGATGGGGTCGGTCCACTGTGTGACGTAGTTGCGGCCGAGACCATGGTGGCTCGAACCGTCGACAAAGGCAAGTAAGGAGAAGCTTCTCCTGTGGTAGTAACAGTGATAGGAATGGAAGAATTCCCAGAGGAAGTGATTTGTTCCATAACTGGGTTAGGCACTGACAGGCTTTCGTAAAATTGAATTGGCACAATAATGTTCGGCCAAGTATCAGTGTTTGGGGTTTCAATCACGCCAATATTAGCGGTTGATTCCTCCAGGGGTTGTTCGGGCTCAAAATCCATGGTTGCTTTGAAAGACCCTTGATGGTCTAGCTTCCGCCTCAATGGTGGCGGGGGTGGCTCCAGTATAACCAGCGACAGACCCAGAAGCCTTCGTGACCGGTGGAGCTCTGAATCCTCCACTGTGTGAGAAGATTCACGACACGCTAAGGTATTCTACATGAACAAACAGTAACACTCACTAAACGAAATCCCCTAGAAGATAAACCAAGAAATCACTAAACTAGTTGGAAGAACAGTTACAACAACCAACACTAGAGCAACTTACCGGTGCAAGTGCAACTCGAATACGAAAGCACCCTTCGGGTATACTCTGCAAAGCGTTGGTCCAATGTCCATCCTAGGTACCGCGGTATACCCCCGCAGTCACCTGTGTATGTCCCTAGAAAATATTGGCAACTAGTTTGCCAACACGTGAACAACTATCAGGCGGGTACAATCGATAGTCGGGTAGACCACAATGAGCAGGGTATCAAGCCCAAAACCTGTCAAGGGTATCAAGAGCAAATGGTCCGGAAGACAACTGAGGACCTCGAACGGATTCGATACCCACGAAGCTCCGTGGCAAATGAAAACGAAGGAATCCCTTAACAAATCCTCTATATGTGTTCTCCACAACGTTCGGTCCAGCTTTGGAGGGGTTATCTCCGCTACCTTTCCTTACGCGACCTCGTGTTTAGCCCCTGTGTTAGAGGGGGGTCCTGAATAACTTTCCGTAACTGGACTTCTACACTCCCTATTGACAGCCTCCAATGTTTAGTTTGGGTGGCCTTGGAGAATTTACTCTCCAACCTATTCCAAGGCCCTAGTCCTGAGCTAGTGTATGCACCCTATAAACAGAAAAGTCTAATTGATTTTAATTAGCGTTGTTTTTAATGGGATTTTTAAAGTCACAAGGTGCGAAAGTGAAACTGGTGGTGTGTAAAAAGACTCAAAGCAAAAAGAACAAGAAATGCTTGGAAACAAAAACTTTTACTAAAATGCAAAACCAGCAACTTTTCAACAAGAAAGACTTCTTTTCTTTTCAAAATTACTAAGATTTCATGCAGTAAATAAGGAGAAATTTCTCTCAAATCTGCGAGCTACTTATACTCGAAGTGCACCACAAAACTTATGCAAAAAAGACTTCTTTCCTAGCTACTGATGCAACAACACAATCTTCAAACCAAGAAGAAAATGAAAAAGAGGGATTTTATTTTATTTTATTGCAAAATAATGCAACAAGGAAAAATGTTGACAAGAACAAAACCAAGATAATGAAAAGAAAACTCTGGCTTAAAGCGCAGATCGCAACAGAATCAGAGTACAAAATGCGAAAAGCAATAAAGACAGCATCGATTCTAACACTTGCCTAAAAACCATAAAACCAATATTTTTCTCTTTTGTCTTTTCTATCAAAACATCAACTAACAAACACAGGCTAAGGATAAGATGCCCTAACCTGCTGACTGTGCAGCTTCAGACTCTATACCCCAGGAGGGGATGACTGCCCCACCCAAGCTGAAAAACCTACCAATCAAGCTCGCGACTGTCACCAAGACAACACGCGTGCAAACACGTGCTGCACTACAACAACGCGCGGGTACCCACGGTCAAGACTTAAACAGGCCGCGGGTCTGTATAAAAGCCAAGATCAAACAATACACAGACAGTCCAGACCTGAAAAAGGCCTCTGGTATTGACAACCAGGGTCTTTAAGAGGCTTGGATGGTATAACTTCAACAGAAAAGGAAAATTTGCAAAAAAGAAAACACAAGCAAAGAACAACCAACACAATAAGGCAGACTGAAAGCAAGACAGTAAACCAACAGGACCCAGACAGGATCCAAAAAGCCCCATGAGAAGGTAAACTTCTGACAGGGAAGAGGAGACTGCCTCTTAAGCTTCCTGGGCTCTACACGCTACTAAAACCACTACAACAGGCGTTCAAACGCGGGCTGTAGAAGGTTAGGGCGCGGGTCACACACGTGCAGGCCTTCTGCAGGCCGCGTGTACCTCTGTGTGTCCTGAGAATAAATGTCAAGCAACAGTCAAGGAAGAACTGGTATTGATAACTAGGTTCCCTGCTAGCTTTTGACCTAACAAATAACAAATAAACAAAGAAACAAAAACTGAACTTCTTTGAACTACCCAAAAGACCTTTTAACAAAATCCAGGAAACCCTAAGGGAAATCTCCCCAGTGGAGTCACCAATTCTGTTGTGGGGTATTGTACCCTATGGACTAACAAGCTAGGGCTTAAACTTGCATGCAGATCATGACCCTTCATAAGCTACTTTTAACCTTCTACCCCAAATCTAAAACCCTTTTTCACATGTACACATGGGAAGAATCAACTAGCCTTTTTTATCGACGGTTGGTGTAGATCCTCCGTTGAGCTTTATCCCCTTGCTTCTACTGCTCCTTCCAAAAAGTGGTCCTGCAATCAAGACAAAACTACGCATGCATGCTATTGTTCTACTAGAGGATTAGAGAATAAACAAAAATCAAATAAAACATATAAGACTCATGTATTTGGGACGGGAAAAGTATCTTTTTATTAATCTCAAGATGAATCAACTTACAATGATTATAGAGACCGACCACCGCTCCTTGATCCTGATCCTGGGCTCCTCCTCTTCTTTGTCCTCCAACTTCTTTGCTTGAATTCTCCTAAAGCTTGAGGAAAGGGTAAAGGGTTGGGACAAAACATATTCGACAATTGCGCAGAGTTTCTTTGATATGATTTTCCTCCTTTGAATGGTACCCCTACCCCTTATTTTATAGGCTAGAAGGAGCTAGGGTTTTAGACGAACTCTCGGCCATGCATGGCTGGGAGTTCCAGTTAACTGACCCAAAGCTTTTCGTCCCGGCGGAAACTTTCCTGATTTTTTTCTTTGTTAGGTAAACGTTGGCTGTAGTGGTCCAGCCCGTGTTCCAATGCGTGCAGTGTAAGGCCTGCCAGCGTTCCAACGTGCCCAACAGTAGGTGAGGGCGCGGGTTACTTGGTTTAAGAGGTTTTTAAAGAGTTTGTTCAGAATGGCTTTGGCAATGAAGGGCAATGAGTTGGCCTGATGCCAGGTAAGCATGGATAGTGCAATTTAGGGTTATAACAAATTCCTAAATCATCTTTGCTCGCTTGCTTGATGGAACACAGAGATGTCCCAGATGGCACAATATCCCATCATGAAGATGGAAATCAATGACAGTTGTGTTTGCACCCAACATCTGGTAGGTGGTGGTGAAGTCGAGATCTCTCTCATAGAGTTGGAGCCAATCACAGGTCTTGTGGTTGTAGGAGTTTAACACCACGGTGAATGTTGTAACTAGAGGGTGGTTGAGACAATTAATGATGTGGTTGGTGCTTCATGTCTTATAATTGATGTTGATATGGAACTGCTACAAGTATGTGGACCACTTCTAATGGCGATCATTATGCAATTTTCCTTGTGTCTTCATGAACTACAACACCTTATGATCGGTGTGGATGACTGTCTCCTTCTTGAGAATGTAATGCCTCCACTGGTCGTAGGCTTCCACAATGGAATACATTTATTTCTCTTAAGTAGGTTACTTACAGACGACATCTAATAGTGTCTCACTATGATATTCCATGGGATGTATGTGTTGAGTGAGAACTTTGCCCACAACATAGTCTAACGCATCTGTCTCGATATCAAAGGGTTGTTGCAGGTTGGGTAATGAGATCACTGGGGTTGAGCACAAGAATTTCTTCAAATCATCGAATGTTTGTTGTTGTGACAAACCCCACACAAAATTCACCTTACCACCACCCCTGGTTACTTGGTTGAGGGCCCATGCAATTTGGGAGAATCCCAACACGAACTTGTGATAGAAATTGGCAAGGCCTAAAAAACTCTCAAGCTGAGTGAGTGTGGTTGGGGTTGGCTAGTCACGAATGACCTGGATCTTGGATGGATCCACATGCACCCCATGCTCATCAACAATGTATCCTAGGTATTGGACCCTGTCCTTGTCGAAGGAGCATTTTTCCAAATTTGCATATAGCTTGTGCTGCTACAGAGTGTGAAGAACTTGTTGAATATGATGCAAGTGTTCCTCCCAATTCTTATTGTAGATGAGGATGTCATTCATATAAACCACCAAAAAATAATTGGTGAAAGGCTGCAAGATATCATCCATCATCGTCATTAAATTTTCTCAGGCATTCATCAAACCAAAGGGCATGACCAACCATTCAAAAATACCTTCTTTGGACTTGAAGAAAGTTTTCCATACATATGTCTACTCTATTGGTACCTGATGGTAGCAAGAATTTAGATCAATCTTACTGAAGTATTTGGACCCCTTGAGCTATTTAAGGATATCATCAATTCAAGGAATCGAGTACTGGTTCCTGACTATGATTTTATTTAGGGCCCGGTAATTGATGCAGAGTCGCCAAGTCCTGTCTTTCTTCTGCACAAGCATGATTGGGCTTCCACAAAGTGATGAGATAGGTCAGATGTGCCCCTTTTGGAGAATTTCTTGGATCTGACACTTGATCTCCTCGTTTTCTAACAGAGAGCAATGATAGACTGGCCCATTAGGTAGCGATGCCCCGGGGGTCAAATTGATTGAATGCTTAACCTGACAGTGCAGAGGTACCCCAGTGGATGAGGAGAAGATGTCTTTGTATTCTTCCAAGACCTTATCCACTTTATTATACTGCATGGAGAGATCGACCGTAGAGGCCATGGATGTGGTTGCAACCTTCTTCTCACTTTGAGAGTGAATCAAGAAGAAGGAGAAATTCCTTGTCCAAAAACTGACCTTCCTAAATTGCTTGGCAGAGATCAAGGAAGTGGCAGTAGGTGGGACTACCTCGGGCATCCTGTACAATTTCTTATCCAAAGTAATAATAACACTACAAGGCCTAGACTCATATACAATATGATGTTTCCATAAATAAGGTTGGCCCAAAAGAACATCACTAAATTCAAGGGGAGCGACATCACACAATAACTCATATTTGAAGGGCTTGATGTCATAGGACAGGCGACATTGTTGGTTGATGTAAAGATCGCTTCCTTAGTAGAACCATCTGATGGTGTATGGTTGTGGGTGCGACATTGTCATCAGCGCCAGCCATTTGAAGACCTCCACTGACATGAGGTTCTTCTAGCTACCGTTATCAGCGATGAGGTGCAGCGAAGTACCCTTCACCTACATCTGTGAATGAAATAGGTGTTATATTTCCTCTGGTTCATTAGGTTCACTGGGCTAGATATTGGTGGTAACAACAGTGGCACTGGGTTCCACGTCAATAATTTTTCTCCCATTTTCTGGTTCTGACTCATAGTTGGAACCCACATATGATTTAGAGGCTTTCACCTCAACCACCAATGACTGATTTGAGAAGAAATTAGTAGTGTTATGCCAAGGGCTCTTATGGAATTCATACCACTTCATAGTGTCTTTCTTTTTCTTTCCATTGTCCTTCCTTGTTTACGAATTAGATTGGTTGTCCTGAGGTTTTCCATATTTTATTTTCCCTTTGTTCTGTGGGTTGGGGATTGCCTTGCCATGCTTCTATTGTGAGGGGTTCCTAGACCCAAACTGTCGCGTCTTTTGTTTAAGCTTCTGCACGATTTTGACAGTATATCGATAGACTGCACCCAAGGAAAATATTTCCAGAAAACCCATTTATGTCTGGATGTATCTATGAAGACCATCATGGTACTTGAGCACCAGATGTCACTTATAATATTTGATACACATCTTGGTGCGAAAGGTATGGAAGATATTTTTGAACTCTGGCACTATTTGGTCACTTTCTGTCGTAGTGTTGTCCATCTTGTATACAGGTTGTCATAACTTCCAACATGGTAGTATTGTTCCTTAATAGCATCCATGAAGGACTCCTGGGTGAGTGTGACTATAAATAATTAGGGTTCCTATGTATCCTTTTTCTCACAAAAATTCTCCCACCAATATTTGACATAGGGGATGGCTTTGAGGAGCGCAAATGTAATATTTTCTCTATTGGAAAATTTATGGACAAAAAATACCCTTCTAGAAGATTCAACCATTTGTTTAAAACATATGTGTCTATCTGAACTTCAAATATAGGAATAAAAAAGTTGATTTGTACCTTGAACGGGGTGGCACCTTTGCTCGAGGAAGATGTATCGCATGTTGGTAGCCATCGAAGGATTTGCGCAAAACTATCCATCATCTCGTTCCTTTGTTGTGCGAGAGCTTCCTCAAGCAACAATTTGAAAGGATCTCTTGTCCCATCGTATTTCTTTTCTCCCGCCATGGAAGGTCGCTTGGGCGTGTGAGAGATCTTTACCTCGAGAGAAACAAGATCGAGACCCAACTCTTTGTACCCCGACCTCGTCAGGGACATGCACTAAGAATGACAAGGAGCAGACCACTCTAATATCATTGATCTGGATTTTATGAGAAGAATTAAATGAATACATATATATATTATTAACACAGAGATACAATTAACAATAATAGAGATGCCATAAAACTTGGCTTCTATTCAATAAAGAAATATGATGAAACTGTAAAATGCAGATTGAAACAAGCTTGTTAGAATGGTGGCGTCTTATCTCCAAGAAGAGATGTGACAACTGCACTCATTCGCAAGAAGATGAGTACAATGAGGCTCCAAAGGAATTTTTTACATCAAACATAAATTCCAAAACCCTAGACATCCAAAAACCTAACCCTAGGAGATGAAGCACCAAAAGTCATGTGGGCCCCATTGGGGTAAGTTTATACATCAAATTCCTAAGGTCGTAATTGTTGCATATGATCTTCGTTTTAGGCGCACGATATCCCATTGGAAAGGTCTATCTAAGGACTACACATTATGCCATCACACTCTAACATTTTCGATATTGTGACTGTGACAAGCCCAAAAACATTGTTTAGGGCCTCAAAATGGCCCTAGAAGTTTAGGACCTAAAAAGCTAGGAAAATAACTACCAAAATGAAAACTGCATGTGAGCTAGTTGGAATAGGTGGGTGGCCACTGATATCCACCTGGATCATAGTGGCTACTATTGTGTTTGTTGTTATTGGTTGTGCAGGGATGGTTGTACATTGATCTTAATTTGTTGCATGAAATGGATGTATGCAGCGCTAACTAGGTGGTGATGGGTGGAAGAGGTAAGCTCACGAGTGCTCACATCGGAAAATTCATCAAGGAAGGAAGGTGGTTTTGTAGATGAAATGTATCTCATGTTTGAAAAACAACCTATGTGTAATGATCCCAAGCCATTATGCAAGGATCATCACTGTTTTGGTGTCTTTTTTAACTTTTTATGGTTGTGGTATTTCGTCAAACACTTTGCTAATCTACTTTTTAGATGTGTTTATATGTGTGTATGTAGAAAATAACAGAAAGAGATAACCATGGAACATACCTCAACCATATGCAATAAGATAGACAAGCCAAAACATCTCAATTCTTCTTTATTCATAAAATAGAGAAACCTG
>ML780400.1:404316-465383 GCA_009831015.1 Picea engelmannii
ACAAGTGTGTAATTCAAAAGTACGGTATTCATATTCATTATTATGTAGTGAGCTTAGCCAACACATTAATGATAATATAATTTAATTGGAAGAATATATTTATTTTTTAAGGTAATGAAAATGGATTTATTTTTTAAGGAAATTTTGACGAAGAGATATTTGTCCATACCTAATAACGCTTAAACGAGTTCTTAAAAGCTAGCGAGTTGGAAAGGTTCTTAGTTTCATTTCATACCTAATAACGCTTAAAAGAGTTCTTAAAAGCTAGCTAGTTGGAAAGGTTCTTAGTTTCGTTTCAATTGTTTTCAATCATATAATTTAATATATTCAATTTTGTCTTTCTTCTTTAGTAAACAAGATAACTTAGTTTTGTTTCAATTGTTTCCAATCATATAATTTTACATATTCAATTTTGTCCTTTTTTTTTTTATAAACAATATAATAACCGCTCTATGTTTTATTTTTTTAATAAAACGACAACTTTTTATTTTTTTAAATATAAAGTAAATTTTTATATTTTTGTTGAAATATTTCATATTTCTTATTATTATGTAGATATGAATATCATATATTTTATTAAAAACATATAATTAGTATACATTTATTTTAGTTTTTACCATCATGTAGTGGGAGTAAGATGATGGGTTATTAAGTAATAGTGGTTGTTTAAGTCAATATGACAGTAGGCTAAGCAAATAAATCAAGTGAAATTTATGAAAAGAACTGTGAAAAATACAAAATCAAATAATTACACAATAACACATGGATGTCTAGTTGTGTAAATAAAATGTGAATGGTTGTTAACGATGGAATAATGCAATGGGTTTTTATATTAGACAAAATATGTCTTCAGTGGGCCTACCTAGATAGAATATCCACATGTCTTTTGTGGGCCAACCTAGATAGAAGAGCCAGATGACAAAAAGATATTTATCTATCGCTAGTGTTTGTCAATTCTACTTTATTTACCAACTATGAACTTCAACTACATCAACATAATCAACATCATCTACTTATATTGGTGCTAGATAAACATGTGAAAACACTTCGAATTTCTTATATAAATTCTAAGGCTCTGTTAGTGGTGATGGATCAAAAGAGTCAACTACTGCAGAAGCAACTAGATCTATTGCTAGATAAACTACTCCTTGGTATGGATCTGCTCCGGGTGGGTATGGAACTGTTGTTATTTGTGTTTCTACTAGTCATGTTACTGGTGATGTTAGGGATATTGTTGCTATATTTTCCAATGATGATTCTTAAGCTACTCAAGCCCTATGTTTATATGAGAGGAAAAATTGTTGGCATCAAGTAGCAATTCCCATCTCAAAACACACTATAATCGCCCATCCTTACAAAGTCAACTCTCATATAGGGAATAACATTAGTATCCTCTTCAACAAAAAATATTTTCGGTCTAAACATATCACTTATCATTTGGCTTTGAAACAAATTCAAGGATATGTCTTTATATTTGTTCCGAACATATCATTTATCATTTTGTATTGAAGCAAATTGAAGGATAATGTTAAAGATCATATTCTTTCTTATGCAATGTTTGGTCAAAATACTCTTCCAAAGAATAAAAAGAGGAGATAGGTTCCATTCCTATAATTTGCAATGCACAACTAATTACCCCGATTCTATTATGCAACTAAATCCCGCACCATGCCAAATTATCCACAACCCAATGCATTCCTTAGTGGGGCTCCACATAAACTTTCCTCATTATGTGACTCAGTCTGGTGGGACTTCCAAATCCAGTGTTATTCTCCAACGCTATTATCTTATATGGATCACTGTGGGACCCCATTTTAACTATCACAATATTATTAACATATTCAAGTCTCTCGACTCCTTAGCACCCATCATTCTTATCTTTCACGATAAAATGTTAGACATGGGGTTCACTGGAGATTCGAAAGTTTTCATAGACTTTTCTTCCAAGATGGTTACATCCATTATTAATCATTTCCTTGTTCTTCATTATCACTTTCGAAAAAGAATCAACAAGTTTCAAAGCATGCAACTATCAATATTAGTGAAAATGGCTCATTCTCACGTCAAGAATACAACATGTCATAATTTGTTTGATCGACATGTGGAACATAAGAATATTCTTCTTGATCTTGATCAGGAACTTTTTCACACATATCTAGAATGAAATCATGGACAATAGTAACCCTAACTACACCTTAACACACAACCATAATAAACACAATGACAATTAGATGTTGGTTCAAACATATAGATAGAGCCTACTTCTTTTATAGAACTATATCTTGAATCCAAGTTGGTGATGTGTTTTCTCTCCATGATCGAGACTAAGAACTCGAGCAAAGATCCAAATCAAAACTCCCTCCAACAAGTCACGATCTTCTTTTCAAGCTTTGGTTATTTAGCTTTCACTCGTCGGTTTGCGTAGATACACCATAAAACTAACCCCAACAATCACTAGCACCATGAATTGGATCCATTGAGACATCATGCCAAAACCTAACTGGGATCTCGAACATTTTTAGCAAAGTACTTTTGAATAGGATCTTCCCTTGGTGCCTACACGTATGCTTCTATCTGTATCCATCGATAATCATATTTCTTTATTCGCTCCAAGGCCTTGCTTCCTGTGAATTACCACTTAAGGTAGGGGCTTGTTGCTTTGCATCTCCCCTTGTTATGATATAGGACTCTCTTGTGATGACAATCTACATAGCATAGTTACCACCCTTTGGAGTCTGAGTTAATTCTCATGTTTAACTCTAGTCTTTAGGAGGTTGTGTAGAGTCAACTCTTCCAAGTCTAACTTGACCCTAAGCCATACTTGCGAGTTTGACTCATGAGTCTTAGAAGTCATAATTAGTCATTTACTTATAAAAGACACTGAAACACATAAAGCAACACTCATTTTTTGTTGAAATTTATTTTAATATTATTTTAATATCCTCAGTCAACTTGCAAGTTTTTCACGAGTTTGAATCAACTCACTCGTCAAACTTGCTGAGTCAATTATCTGATTTGAGTTTGGTAAATTTGTTGCATAGTACAATAGGAGCTATGAAATCTGAAGTGGAGAAATTCAAGATAAGGAAAATACCTATTTGTTATATATAATATCTACAAGCAATCATATTTTCATTGAGGGAAATATAATAAAGACTATTTTGTTCAAGTCCAAAACACATTCATCAACATCTTATTTAGTATTCTTGAGACTAGGAAAAGAGATTCTTGAGGTCATTATGTGGCTATAATTGATTTTTCAATCTACCTGTGTTTGCATTTATTTCTACATGCACATATTTAATGAAAAATCCAACACATTTCTACCGATGTTCTCATTTCTTTCTGTAGCTCATACCTTCTCATTTTTGTTAAAATTTCAAATAGGTTTTTGACTCCAAAAAGAGGATAAAGAATGTTGAATGGTGGTCATTTTTCTGTTGGTATTGGGTTTAGCTCTATTAGAAGATGATGGACTACATTTTTTTTTTTTTATCAAAATGATAGACATCCTTTGTTGAAGGATATTGTGAAACAAAACACTGTAATGATGGGCATTATTATCTGTTGAAATAATGATGAGATGAAATGTTGGAGGAATGATAGACTTATATTGGGTAAGTCCATTGTGGAGTGAGGATGGAACATAGTGTGATGAAGCAAGTTCACTTTAGACTACTGATGTGACTACTAATTCCTAGTAATTATAGTCCTAGTATTGCCATTTTTTTGAAGAGTCTCAACTTGTATTTTATATTTTGTGAACTTAAACTTAAGGGGATGGTAATGACTGGAAAGACAATATGGAAAAATCCCACAGGTTATCTACCTGGGAGGATGAAATCACTAATGATGGTCTAGTGTCCCTTACATACCTTCTCCTTGTGATTGCTTGGTTTTCCCAGTATCTTAGATTTTGGAGAGAAATTTTACAGCTTTAGAACTATATTACTCTCGTTATTTCTTTGCATATGTTTGAAATGAAATTGTTGTACTTTGAATACGAAAATTTCCATGCAACCATAATCAGGTCCACATAAATAACTAACTGGGTTGTTACATTTCATGATGACAAGAGAACCATATCCTGACTCATTATTTTCGTTATTTCAATGTTTTGTTGTGTAGTAAGACCCACTCTAATATATCTTACTTCGAAGGTGATTCTTATGTGAAAAATATTCTTCATGGCATCCCAGTTGCTTGATCTTGCGGATAATTTGGGGTCCATCAATGATGTATTAGGAAGCCACATTGTTTCTTGTTCTGCTAGTTTCAATTATAGATGCTTTCATCATTATTTGGATTTGTACTTCTTTATCTAAAACATTGGAGAAGCTTCATGCAAGAAGGCTACTTGCTAATCTAGACATCTACATAATGCATTGGAAATTATTGTAATTCTTTCTATGGCATGGATTAGATGTGAGGGGTAAAGGGCTTGCATTACCTTTATTTTCATGAAGAAACCATTTCTCGGCAGTTGTAAATTAATGATGATGGAGTCTTTACATTTATGGGTATGTTACAAGAAATGGTGTTGTGCTGTATTATTCTCTATGAATTATTTCAAGTGTCGATCTTGTCATTGATACCACTTTAACGCTATATCGTTCATGTGTTAACTACTCTTCATTGAAGTTTATATCTTTACATTCTTGTGAGCATCTTACATTTATTTGTTTGAGATGGTAGATAGATGGTGTTGAATGGTTTGTTGTATCAAACTACTTTATTTACATTTATCATTCATGTTTATGTATTTCTACTTTTCTCTAATAGATATATGTCTCTAAAGTATAAGAAATAATTTGTAACTTATCTTCTATTTTCTTATTTAGTTTTTCTCCTAGCTAGGATAGATTAGAGTAGTTTACTTTCTACACATAGAATAATTGCATATTGCATGCTACATTTTGTATTTCATCACAAACCCCATTCATTTTAAGTAATGGTTGTTGGGTCACAATCTAGATTGGTCTCCTATCCCAAATGGTGTGAGTTCTAATTGGGAAATTATATTAGGGAGAGCCCTTGTCTGGTGAAGGGTACTTTACTTGCATCAATGGGGTTTTCTCTTCATCGCTTCTTATGAAAATATTATAAGGAATAACTATTGACTTATTATTTGCGTTCTTCATCTCTTATAACATTTCAATTACTTTCAATACATCACCAAACCCAAATATACCCTTACTTTCCATAACCATCTCTTCAAAATTTAGTCTCTTGTAATTTATTCCACTTCTTTTGTCCATGTGTGACTTATCAAACCACAATAATGCTTGATTCTTCAATATGGAACAAATTATATTCAATTTTTGAAACTTTTCAATATTCAAGTCTTCGAAATATTGGTGTATGCCTTCACTCAACTTCCATAACTCTCCTAGATATGAATTTTCATGATATGCGAGTAATTTCATTGAAGGATTCATTCTATTCACTTCTTTACTTTTTCTTTGGGAAAACAATTTCTCTTCGTGCCCTTAGCTTCTTCAAATCTATGGATTCATTAGACTTTGCATTCCTCACATGCATCACTACACACTTCCTTTGAAACTGCAAACATAAGAAAAAAATTGTTCAAGGAAACAATATGCTTCCTTCAACAAAATCATCTTTTGTCTCTTCGGCATCATTCACATGATTTGATTGATTTCACTTTAGCATGCTTTCATAAAAAAAAAAATGAAGATAACTGCTCTATTTCCTTCATTATTTTCAATATTTCTAACTATATGTAATTGATGAATATGCCATGTAGTTTCATAAACCTTCTATCTCTTCCTCTTCCTAACCCATCCTTTCATTCTTTTAATTCTTGGGGTACACTCTTTCCACGGGAATTTATTAATCATGAAATCAACAATATGTGATGTTGCAACTTACCTTTTATAGCAATTTTCTCCATTCTTTTATATTTCTTGATACAAATTTAAATTTCAATATTACCTAGACAATATATCCATCCACGAAATTTGTCAATCTCCATAATTTCAAGTTTAATATTACCTAGACAATATATCCATCCATGATATTTGTCAATATCCTTAGTTTCTTCATAAATATCATGTTATTCTAGGTCATTCCCCTTCCTCCTTGAATGGAAGATTTCCTCAACATCTTCTTTACTTTGTAGTAGTGTTATTGCACTAAACTAGTGTCAATCATTCTCTTTCACTTCTAATTTTTATTAAACACTATTTGAGAATCTTATTTCAGAATATTCATGAATTTCCTTAATAATAATCTTAGTAGAATTATATGTTTCAAGGAGTTTAGCTTCCAAAGATATTCATTCACAATTCCAATTTTTTACAATTTCATTTCAACGCATAACAAACATACCTATCACATATTGTTCATTCAATTTCTGAAAATGGTGGTATGTTGTTTCTTTTTGGACTTCAAATATTCTTTATCATTCAGTTTAATTGGAAATTCTTGGACCATACCAACCTCATTGTTAGAAACATGTCCATGCCCTTCAAGGATATCTTCAACAACATCTCTTTTGTTCCCATCTTTTACTTGATCTATGATCTCAATTATTCTTATGTCATCTTTAGTTTGTGTATCAACAATTTCATGACCTCTAGGGCCATATTTGAAAATGTTTTCTTCTAAACCTATATAAACAACAATATAAATAGCCTTATAACAATCATGAGTTACTAAAGGAACCTCTATCTTCAATATTTATTGTTCCATCAATTTACATAGAATATTTTTCAGCATTTCATCTTCATATTCTTCTTCAAGAAAACATTTTGTCATAGGCTTTTTAATCTTCCTTATATTTTCCAGAGGTATCTCAACCTCTTATATTCCTTGAGGTATTTTGGACAATTCATTCTCATTTTCTAATGCAATTTGATTTGTCCTCTCTACATACACATCCTCTAACTCATATTGATTTTCACAAGCCGTACTCACATGTTTCTTACTTTGTTGGGTTCTACTTAAAATCCCAAACTTTCCTACATTGCTTTAATCATTTTTTTCTCAAATCTCATCTTCTCTAGACATATTTTTCTACATAATATTCTCCAAAACTTACAAAATGGTCCTCATTTCCCTAATTTCATTCATATTTATATCATCTTCATCACTATGTATTCTTTCTCTAGGGTTTCTTCTCTTTGAACCCATATTGCATTCAATGCAATCTTCTTCTCCCTCTTTGTAATTTTCTCTTCTTGAATAATTTTTTCACCTTCAAACCAAGACAATAATCATGTCCTTATTGTCACCCAAAGTTTTGGGTTAATCTCGTGCACACACAAACAAATTTATGCGTGCCCATTCCATTTTTTCACGTTCCTAAGCTAATGCGTGGAGAATGACAAGAAGTGTGCGCCGGACCAAGTTTTTATATTGTGTGCCAAGTCCAAGGTTTATCAAATGCACATTGGTCCAAGTTTTGATATGCACTAGAAATCAAGAAGACACACGTCAAAATTAAGAAAGGAACCATCGAGAAATATTCTCGAATGATTACTGCCAGCAACACAAGGGAACATGGAGATGAAAAAAGATGAGTTGGCAAGGTAGTTAAGATTGCACTGATTCTAGAAAGGATACGTGGATTGCAGGAAGGAATCAAAAGCATGTAATATTGTTAGTTAGTAGAGAAAGTAGAGAAGAACTAAAAGAGACAGAGCTCCTGAGCAGAGAAAGCTATAAAAGGAAGCATCGACATCGAAAATGGAGTTACACACTCGCTTAGGGGATTCAGTGAGTTTTTTTGTTGTTGTGTCATTAAGCTCGCTCTGAGCCTCTGTAGTATTGTAATGTTGTAATGCTTCTAAATATAATTATGAATCTGTCATATGTCTAAGTTCTAAAAGGATGCACATGGTGCAACACATTGTAACTCTGGGGAATTATCTAAAGAGGACATGAGACTTTGTTGTTGTCAAGTATGTTTTTCTTAATGTATGCATGTGGTTAATGGAAAAGAAGGATTAATAAAGCTACAACAATTCTGATCTATCATGTCACTTATGTGTTATTTGGATATGTGTGTGTATTTTTTTTCTTATTAATAATAGCAAGTTGTCATTAATGGAGTGGATGGAAGCCATCTTGGATGGATCCCTATGTGTTTAGTCCTTCAAGACCAGATGGTATCTCTGATATTCATTACGTCTCGGGTGAGACCTTATTCGACCTTGGATGAAGATTGATATGTCGATGCTTTGGGGGTTTTGTTGGTAAAATATGAACGAACCATGTGTCTAAACCCCCCAACATTAAGAAAGACATGCACAAGCGTGAAATGGACCAAAAAATGGTTATGTTGTTGGGACCTAAAAGTATTATATTAGAGGATGAAGGCAAGAGATGAGGTGGTATCCATCTCTAGAGGAAATTCAAGACTGGCTAACTGCAAAGGAGCATGAGTTTTCCCTATGAGAGACTTGGGGTCTGAGATTGAATGTGAAGAGATGGAAAGATAAGTATCTTTACACTGATATGCATGCGACATTATTTGTTGAATTTCTCTGTTTTTTATATGAATGGATGAAAAGGAAAAATGCTACCAATTCTTCTTTGTGGCCTCTAAAACTGGTGGTTTGGGATCAAGCCACACTTGATAGGTTGAAGGCATTAGATAATAAGTGGAATCGGGCCATTGAATTCTAGTTTGCTCGAGTAAAGGAGGGATACATCATTGAATTTGTTGTGGAGTACATGTATTCTTTTAGCGAGTCTGAAAGGAAATTCGCAGAAGGTTTGAGAAAAAAATGTTGGAAGAAATCTCACTCTAGATCAAGATCTTGTTTGTGGAGAAAGGGTTGATGTGCATGGAGCTCGATAAGATGGCAGAGTAGAATCCTCTAGCATAGGGGGGCGTGCAAATATGGTGGGGGGGATAAGAGAGGAGATTGATTAATTGAGGAGGATCCAAAAGTTGCTAGAATGAAGTGAGGAGTGGGATTGACCCAGAAGAGTAGAGGAGAGAGAGAACTGAAAGATGTGCAAGAAGAGTTGATCTAAGAAAGAAAACAGAGAAAGTAGGTTGAAAGACATTAGAAAGGGTCATGCAACAAGGGGTCGAGTCTAGAATGAAGAGAAAGGGGACCGCACCAAGAGGAAGTGCGGAAGAATGTGTTGTGCCATAGTGGAGCACAGGAGAAGATATGCCCGTGAAGAGGAAGGATGTCAAGATTAGGGTGTACAATGGGGATACAGGTAGTAGTAGTAGTAGTCCTAGGGGTGTAAGTGATGAAGTCTGAACCCATTGGTTGTTACAAAGTGTCACAATATCGGAGGAAGATGAGGCGTAGAATAGAGGCGTGGGAGAAGAAGAGGAAGTCAAAGGATCCCCTAGTGACGGGGGAGAAGAATTGGCTATTGTATATTATCTTGCATGGTTGCAGGTAGGAAATTATCTGGGTCACCTCACAAGAAATGTCAGAAGAAGATGGACTTACCCCCCCTGAACCACTCCCCTTGAAAGTTTGTAATTGAGAGGAAAGAACAACATATAGTGAGGTGACTGGAGTAGGAGAAAGACTATAAGTAGACAAAAGAGAAGAGATGAGTGAAGAATAAGGAGAAGTCAGTTCTACTTCACCAAGAAGAGTATCAGTAGTGAGGAGTTTGAAAATTAGTAGTCAGATTGGAGGAGTTAATTCAAGAGTGACAATGGTGAATCATGATAGCACCCTGAGGCTACCTATGTTCCATGGACTGGTAAAGATGAAGAAAAATAGAATAAATTCATGTGCCAAGAAATAGGGTCTATGAAGCGAATCATTGATGAAGAAACAAAGATTTCGTAGCTAGAAACCATGTTCAGGGAAAGATCCTTGACGTGGTACATGAAGTACAAGGCCATTATGCCAACGAGACATATGAGGTCTCTTACATAGATCAAGAGGTATTTACTAAAGGAATTCCAAAATCCCAAGTCAGAATATCAGTGTATTACTGAGATTAAGGAGATCAAGCAACAATAAGGAGAAACCATGTGGGATTATGACTAGCAGTTTAAGATTTTGTTGGATAGTTTGACGTTCCAAATTCAATTTGTACAACATAGAGAGTGGTTTATTACGGGGTTTCTTCCCCATATATGGGCCTTTCTCACCCAACAGAAGGCGATGACTCAAGCAGAGGAAGTATAAATTGCAATGCACCTAGAAGCTACATCAGAAGGGGAAAAGACATCGGTAGGACTGACACAGGTGCAGTCACAATTAGAAAATATGACCATGTAGTTGCAAGATATGGAAAATACAAAAGTCATGTGTGAGCACATATAGTGTACGACATGTCACTTTGAGGGGAATCACAAGGATGAGTTCCCTGTTCTTCCGAATTATTTGGCAACGGGGGCGTCGAGTCCATTCCCAACTGGTTCCCAGGTGTAATGGTCTAATATTTTCCGACAATGTGGCTATGTACCACCCCGCTTCCCAAATTTGAAGAAGTATCAAAAGACACATCATAATATGTTATGTGAGTTATGTAAATGCATGGGACATGATGTCAATAACTATCGATCACTCCAACTAATGCAAGACAATACCCATGATGCATTCTCAGAACAAGAAGAACAAAAGGGTGGTGATCATGGTGGTGCTAAGAGAGGTGGGTACCAAGGAGGTTCCAGAGGAAGATATGGGTGTAGTCACAGCCGAGGATATGGAGAAAGGGGAGGTAGGACCCCGACTAGTTTCAATTGTGGAGAAATTTTCCATGTATCAAGGTTTTGCATCAAGTCGTGCATGCTTTGTGTGTACTGCTATAGTCTCGAACATGACATAGAAGACTATCCCGACTTAGTGAAGAAGTGTGAAGAAAATAGGACGCATTGCAATATGGTGCATGTGGAGTCACGCATAAATAAGAAGAAGGATGAGGAATTCGATGTTCGGGTAGTAACCCAGGGAGGAGCGAAGACAGGAAGGGACTCCGAGTAGGTTGAGAGCTTGTGTGTAATGTCCCTTTCCAAATGATCACTCGAGGAGTTGATGAAATATCCTAAGTGATTGTCATAGGATATAGTCCAAAAAATAAGGGAATAAATTAATTATTTAATGTCATTCGGGTGGAAAAAGTAACATTTTTAAAAGGGACATTGAGTAATTAAGTAAAAAGGGGTTTTAAGTGAATTTGAGTTTATAAAGTCTCTTTACTTTATTAAAATGGTAAAATGGTTGAAAAAGGGTCAACGAGAAAATAAAAGAGTAATGAGGGCGCCCTCTGTGATGATGTAATTGTTTCTTTCTTAAAAACAATTAAGAGAGCTCTTCTGGATTTGGCTCTTGGGACGAAAAACCTAGAGAAGAAGATTGGTTTCGGTGGTGATACCATCCACCCTAGATGATCATAGAGAGAAGATTATTCATATATTCTCATCGTGCTTCAATATGATGGAGTTTGGACATATTGGTGGTCGATTTTATCATTTGGTGGTTGAGTTATTCATTTGCATAGGTTTATTTTTGCTAGAGGAGGATGAGTTGGCTTTGTGGCTATATTTCTTGTTTAGGTGATTGAGTTTTTCTTATTCCTTGACTGAGTTTTGTTGTAAGGGGGTTGAGTTTCTTTATGTTGGGTCATATTTCTTCATGAGGACCGAGTTCTTTAATTTGCTAGCCAAGATTTCTTGTTCGGTCATTTTCTGCACTAGCTGGGTTGAGTTCATCATCAAAGGGGCATCATATTTCCTGGGGTAATCGAGATTACCAGCTGAGAATGGGTGTGTTAGATGAGTGGTTGATTTAGCTATAGTATAGGTTGAATTTTTTATTGGTTGGGGCCGAGTTTGGATGGAAATAGATGGTATCTCTATGTTAGGGGCGTCATTGTCTTAAGGGGGTCGTATTCTTCCTTTTAGGGATAGATCTTGGTCGTTGGAGGGAGGATCTATTTCATGAGTGGATTGTACCTCATTTGGAGAAGCCAAATACACTTCCAAAGCTACAAAACGTTGGTCACAGGCCATCGTTAATAAATATTAGGTCAGATATTTATTAACCATATATATGATAGCTTCTTTGTTGTTGTAATGTTTTAATACTGATAGAAATCATATTGTAACTCTTGTTCCCTTATTAAATGAAATTAAGACCCTATATGGTATCAAATTTGTGTATGTTTTGGAAACCCCTTTGAGTAAACAATCAAAAAATATACATAAAACTTAAAACAACAAAACAATATGACTTATTGAAGTGAAAGACATCTACAACCTAAGTGTTTGATGAAATTCAACACTCAGAAATACACATATATTGCTACAACAGTGAGGAAAAATAAGGACAACAATGGATAGGTTCATTATAGTGGTATCATAGCTATTTTTCTTTCTAGCCTGAACATTACACGGTGCTTTGATGCTTTTGGGGGATGAAACACACATTAAATACATGAGAATAAGGTATAGAGGAGAAGAAAACACATTTCACTCAGAAGAAGAAGAATAAGTGGAACAACCAGAGGCATAACAAGAGGGAGATATGGGGGACAACAATAATGAGGAAAGGGACATGTAGATCCTAGATGATTTAGGTAGGGGACAACAATAGTAGGTACAAATCATGACACAGTTAATTGTCAGCACTCAAGCGAACCAAAACCATGGGGGAAAAAATGGTGTGGGGGGAATTAATGGACACAATGGGAACCAACACCATGGGGGTGAAAATGGTGTAGGGGGTTCGAATGGGAAAAATGGGAATCATGAAGAAGGTAGAAACAATAATATTCCCACACGAGTTGTCACTAGGGCCATGATCCAAATTATTTTCAGCACGAAATGAGATCAGAGATATAATAAAGAAATGCACAGAGATATCACAGATATTCAATAATATAACATAAATGTATCAGAGATGCAACCATAAACATAGATATACTATAATACACGATTTCTATTAATGAAATAAATGTACAGAGACTGTAAAATATAGAGTGAAAGACTCGATAGAATGGTGGTAGCTTATCTCTGAGAAGAGATGTCATGGCTACCCACATTTGCAAGAAGATGATTAAAATGAGGCTCTTAAGGCCTTTTTAAAATAAACAGGAATGCCAAAAACCCTAGACATCCAAAAACCTAACCCTAGGAGATGAAGCGCCAAAAGTCACGTGGGCCCCGTTTGGGTAATTAGTACATCAACTTCCTGGGGTCGTAACTTTTGCATACGATCTCTGTTTTAGCCATATGATAGCTCGTTGGAAAGGTATCATAGAGGAGATTAATTTTGGGGGCTCAATTATGCTTTTTTCTATCATTGAGAACCTCGATCTCGAAAAACCTTCATTTAGTCCCTTAAAATGGCCCCGGAAGTTAAAACTTGCTAAAAATAGTAAATTGCCAAAATTGCCAGAAAATTGTTTTGAGCCAGTCAAAAAAGGTGGGTGGCCACCGATATCCACCTGGATCAATCCTCTCTCCTTAGTAATAAATGGTCTCCATTGCGTTGATTTCCCTGGGGAGAGGGAAAAGCGTTTGTTGGATCTGCATCTTGGTGAGTTGCTTGCCTTGCTGGAGACGTCGCACTGCTCAGATTGTGGAAGTCTGTCATGAACCTGTTGAGGCTGAGGCTGTTCAACAAGTCAGGCTACATGAGAGGATGGTGTGAAGTAGGGTTCTTTACGCTTTTTTGCAACCTTGTCGACCTGATTTTGTTGGATAGAAGGTGCTTGGGGCAAAGCTGTAGTGGTTACAGTGTCCTTTTGTTCCCCTTTTGAACAGATTGTGAAGAAGCTAAATTTTGCAGTATGAGATACTACCTTGTGGCACTTTTTAGGTGGAATGGTAGTTGGAACTACCTCTGGTATTCTATAGAGATGACCCCCTAGAGAAACAATGACACTGCAGGGTCAAGACTCATAAACAACATGGCGCTTCCACATATATGGTTGGCCCAAGAGAACATCACAGACATCCAGTGGGGAAACATCACATAATACCTCATCCTTGAAGGGTTGGATTCCATATGAAAATCGACATTGTTGGCTGACACAGAGATCTCGTCTTTGGCGAAGCCACCCGATGTTGTATGGCTGTGGGTGTGGTGTTGTCGACAATCCCAACTGTTTGATGACCTTTGTTGAGATGAGGTTCTTATGGCTTCCGCTATCAACAATAAAATGAAGTGGGGTCCCCTTCACCCACATCTGTGAATGAAAAAGGCACCCCCCCTCTTCAGGATCTATTGGTTCTTCTAGTTGAATTGCTGCGGTTGCGACAATAGCAGCAGGGTCCGCGTCAATGATTTGTCCTTTACTAGTATTTTTAGAATCAGATTCAGAATCAAGGTTTGGCTCATTGTCTTTGATCTCGACCACCAATGACTGTTTTGAGAAACATTCATCAGTGTTGTGCCAGGGGATTTTGTGGAAGTCGCACCATTTTCCGGTGTCCTTCTTTTTTTTCGTGGGACCCTTATTTTCATGTGTCTTAGACTGGTTTTCAGGAGACTATTTGTTAGGGTCATCTTTGTCATACTTTGGTTGTTGTGGATTTGCAGACCCGAATTCTCGTTTGTTTTGGTGCTTAAATTTCTGCTCAATTTTAACAGCATATCGATAAGTAGCACCGAGTGATGAGATGTCCAAAAAATCCATTTTAGTCTAGATGTATCTGTGTAGAGCCCCACGGTATTTCATAACCAAATGTCGCTCGGAGTCTTTGATACCCAGCTTGGTGCGCAAGGTATGGAAGGTATTGGTGAACTCTGGAACTACGTGGCCCCTCTCTTGCCGCAGTGTGGTCCATCTCATGTATTGGTCCTCATAGTTGCCAACAGGGTAATACTATTCCTTTACCGCATCCACACAAAAAACCCAAGTGGGATCGACCCCAAATATTCCAGACTCCTCTGTGGAACTTTTCTCCCAGTAAGTTTTCCACCAATGTTTGACATGAGGGAGAGCTTTAAGGAGTGTGAAGGTGATCTTTCCTTTGTCGGAAAAATTGTGAACAGAGAAATAACCTTCTAGCAGAGTTAACCATTTTTCTAGGGCTTATGCATCCATCTATCCTTCAAATAAAGGAATATCAAAATTAACTTGTACCTTGAAAGGCGAGGTGCCTCCAAAGTGGCCGCTTGATGAAGATGTGCCTAATGCTATCGGTAGGAATTTAAGGATGTGGGAAAATTCTTCATCATTTCGTCCCTTTGTCGCGTGAGAGCTTGCTCAAGCAACATATTGATAGGATCGTCTGCTCCGTCATTTTTCTTTTCTTCCGCCATTGAGGGTTTCTTGGGTGTGCGAGAGTGATTGTCTTCAAGAGAGACAAGATCAAGACCCAACTTTCTATACTTGGACCTCATCGGGGACATGCACTGAAAAAAATGATCAAGAGCAGCCTGTTCTGATACCACTGATCCGGATTATTTTCGGCAGGAAATGAGATCGAAGATATAATAAAGAAATGCACAGAGATATCACAGATATTCAATAATATAACATAAATGTATCAGAGATGCAACCATAAACACAGATATACTATAATACATGATTTCTATTAATGAAATAAATGTATAGAGACTGTAAAATACAGAGTGAAAGACTCGATAGAATGGTGGCAGCTTATCTCTGAGAAGAGATGCGATGGCTACTTGCATTTGCAAGAAGATGATTAAAATGAGGCTCTCAAAGCCTTTTTACAATAAACAGGAATTCCCAAAACCCTAGACATCCAAAAACCTAACCCTAGAAGATGAAGCACCAAAAGTCATGTGGGCCCTGTTTGGGTAAGTTAGTACATCAACTTCCTGGGGTCGTAAGTTTTGCATACGATCTCCGTTTTAGGCGTATGATAGCTCATTGGAAAGGTATCGTCGAGGAAATTCATTTTGGGGGCTCAATTATGTTTTCAAATATCATTGAGAACCTTTATCTATAAAAACCTTCATTTAGTCCCTCAAAATGGCCCCGGAAGTTAAAACCTGCTAAAAATAGTAAATTGCCAAAATTGCCAGAAAACTGTTTTGAGCCATCCAGAAAAGGTGGGTGGCCACCAATATCCACCTGGATTAGGCCACCAGTAGAATGATTCCTATACCACGTTTTCCACATTTCTTTGGGGATCAACAAAAAATAAATCAAGGGCAGCAAGGACAGGGTGAAACCTTTGATGAATATTGGAGGGAGTACCAAGCTCTTGGTGATGATTTCCAAGAAGCCATGTCACTATAGGAATAATTTACCATCAAATATAGGAACAAACCAAGGGATTTCAATAGGGGTCCAAAGAACATTTATGTCATGCGGAAGGTTGGAAAGTTATACATTCCTTCCTTTGATGGTTCCAACAAGTGTGCGGATAGAGCATGGGTACAAAATTTGGACATATACTTCCAACTCAACCCTATGATGGAGGTAGAAGCAATTAAATTCACTACCTTGCACTTAGATGAAGAGGCTTGTTTGTGGTGGTACCATGGATTGGTCACTCTGGGACATGCCAACATTACCTCCTATTTGGTATTCACATAGAATTTGATGGAGAGGTTTGACAAGAAGGATCCAGAATTCAATTTCAAAGAGTTGGCACAACTCATACAGGTTGGGACACTAGATTCCTACATTACAGAGTTCGAGAGGCTTGTAGTCATGGTGACATATATATCTGAGTAGAGGTTATTGATGTTGTTCATTGAGGGTTTATTCAAGCCACTGGGTGGTTGGGTGAAATCATTCAAGCCAGAGACTCTACAAGATGTCATCATTAGGACATGAGACATGGAGGATGCGGTCNAAAAAAAAAAAAAAAAATATCTCCAAGCCTTTCATTCCCCAGAAAAAAAAGAAGATAAGAAACCTTTTCAGAAAGAGTGGACTGGAAAGGAGAAATTGGATGAGGTGACTCGTAATGAGTTGAGAAGAAAGAAGCTTTTATTCAGTTGAAAATAACCTTGGGATCCCAGACACAGGTTCATGGGGAAGGGTAAGGTACACTATATAGAGGTGTAGTCAGAAAATGACGAGGAAGAGGATGAAGTTACATAGGAACAAGGCAACGAGCAGGGAGGCTCGAGTGATGAGAAACCTTGTGAGGAGGATAAGGGTGTGACTATTGCAACTCTATCAAGCACCATTAGATACTACACTTTCAGAGTTGGGGAGTAATATGGGGAAAATGTGTCACTACTTTGATCGATGATGAGGCAACCCACAATTTCATTGTTGTAGCATTGGTGGTGAGGAGACACATGGCTACACAGGAATTCGAGGGGTTCAATGTGGTAGTGGCTGATGGATTTAATATGACATGCACCCATAAGATTTTGAGGTTGGTCGAGACATTGGGAAACTATACATCGACCGACTATTTTTATTTGGTTGATTTGGCAGACATAGATATATTTTTGGGTGTTCAATGGATTCATTCCTTAGGGGAAATTATAATGAATTACTAGGTAATGGAGATGAAGTGCAATATATAAAATTCCAATAAGGTTTTTCTAAGGGGCATTTAAAATGGTGGCCCTAATATTGTGTCATCCAAAAGTATGTAGGCCATCTTCAGACACGAAGATGTATCATGTGTAGACGAGTGCTTGATTACAACTCGGGAAAAATTAGAGGGTTGACAACATCATCCTACATATATTCAGGCATTGTGGAGTAAGCATGACAAGGTTTTTGGATAGATACCTCCAGGGAGACCGCTTGAGGATTTGAGCACACCATTGAGTTGGAGGATGGGGTAAGACTTGTGATCACTACTCCCTACAAAAATCCAAAGAAATTCAAGGATGAAATTGAAATGGTTATTAATGAATTGTTGGATATGGGACACATCAAACCTAGTTCTAGTCCATTCACTTATTTTGTAGTGTTGGTGAAGAAGAAGAATGGCACAATGAAAATTTGCATTGAATATAGAGTCTTGAATAAGAAGATAATCAAGAACATGTACCCTATCCCCAAGATCGATGAGCTTTTGGATGAGTTGCATGGAGCAGTGTATTTTTTGAAGATGTATCTTCAATCGGGTTATCATCAGATTAGAGTCAGAGAGTAGGATATCCCCAAAACTACTTTCATATTCCATTATGGGAATTATGAGTTTTTGGTCATGACGTTTGGTTTGACCAATGCACCAACTACATTTTAGTCCTGCATGAACGACATCTTCAAAAAGTAGTTAAGGAATTTCTTTTTGGTGTTCTTTGATGATCTTCTAATGTATAGTAGGACATGGGAGGAACACATGGACCATCTAGGTCATATTCTAAGCATCATGGAGGAACAGTCACTGTATGCCAAGGATTCAAAGTGTAAGTTTGGCATGAAAAATATCATATACTTGGGTCATGTAGTCAGTGCCTAGGGTGTATAGGTACATAGGGAAAAAAATCCAAGCCATATTGGATTGGCCACCGCCCAAGAACCTTACACATTTGCATGAATTCTTCAGGATATGAAACTACTATTGGCAGTTTGTGAAAGGATTTTCATAGTTCGCTACACAACTCATAGATCTCACAAAGAAAGGGGCATTCAGGTGGATAGAGAAGGCCCAAAGGAAATTTGACAGGATGAAGGAAGTGATGAGAACTTTCCCTATTTTATCACTTCCTGATTTCACTAGGTCCTTTGTGCTTGAGTGTGATGCATCAGGTGAGGGCATAGGAGAAGTTCTGATGCAAAATAGACATATGATAGCATATGAGAGAAGGAAAATTAAAAATTCATAGAGGCTCTATTCCATCTACGACAAGTAAATTCTCGACATCATGCATGCCTTGGCGAAATTCAGGAAGTACTTGGTGGGTGTAAAATTTGTGGTTAAGACTGAACATAAAAATTTGAGACACTTCCTGGGGAAGAAGGACTTAAATGAGTGGAAACAAAGTGGCTCAGAAAATTGCAAGCATATGACTTTGAAATTGATTATGTGAAAGGGAATAAAAATGTGGTTTTTGATGTTGTATCCAATAAATCTAAGATATGTTCACTTGCAGAGATTTCAGTTGACTAGAAATCTCATGTCTTGGTAGAGTATTCCAATAATAAATTTGATTACAAGTTGATGGATCAAAACATACATGATGACAGGTATAGAGTGGTGGATGGCATCATCTACTACAAGGACCACATATACTTTGTCCATGAGTCTACACTAAAGGAGAATATTATGAGGGCTATGCATGATGTATTGAAGCATGTGAAGGAGTGTATTACTTTTCAACATAACAAGTCAGAGAAAACTCATCATGCGGGGTTATTATAACCATTACCCATCCCAGAGAAAAAGTGGGAAAGTGTGTCCATGGACTTCATCATAGGAATACCGTAGGTACAGGGCAGAGATTGCATATATGTGGTGGTAAATAGGTTGACCAAGTTTGCAAATTTATTTGCCATATCCTCATAATACAAGGCAACAAAAGTAGCGGAGGCATTCTTGAGAGAGGTATTCAGATTCCATGGGTTGATGAAGTACATTTTCAGTGACAGAGACAACATATTCCTCAGTGCACTTTGGCAGGAGTTGTTCAGGTTGGTTGGCACATAGTTGAATCCTAGCACTAGTTACTACCCCCAGAAAGATGGTCAAATAGATATCATGAACAAGTGGCTCGAGGGGTATTTACGTAACTATATGTCTGAGCAATAGAATGAATGTGTTAAATGTTTTTGTTTCAGGGAACATTGTTATAATACCACTTATCATATGTCCATTGGTATGACCCCACTCTGAGCATTATATGGTTATGTTGCTCCTTCATTTTTTGATTTGGTGTTTGGGGGAATACTATTATTTTACCACTTATAATATGTCCATTGGTATGACCCCATCCCGGGCATTATATGGCTATGTTGCTCCTTCATTTGTTGATTTTGTGTTTGGGGATAGCATGGCTCCCAAAGACAAGGATTGGATCCAGGAGAGTCAAGACATCCTCAAGGCTATCAAGGACAATTTATAGACAACACATAATCAATAGAAGATCTATGTAGATAGGAATAGGTTCGAGTGCACATTTGAGGTGGAGAACTTGGTATTTTTTATGTTACAACCATACATACAGTCTTCACTAAATAAAAGTGGTGCAGAAAAACTAAATCCATGCTTTTATGTCCCCTGCAGGGTGATTCGAAGAGTTGGAGAGGTATCTTATGAGCTTGAGTGGCCGGAAGGGGAGTAAGATCCACAATGCATTTAATGTTTCATGCCTCAAGAAGGAATTTGGACAATAGGTCACTTCTTCAACAGAGTTACCTCCAATGGATGAAGACGGGAAATTATTGTTGGTTCTTGAGGAGGTTTTGGAGGTCCAGGAGTGGAAATTGCATAACGGGGTGATACGAGAGTACCTCATCAGGTGTATATATTTTCCATCATAGGATGCCACGTGGGAATGTTTCTATATCTTTCAGCATCCAAGCTTTCAGTTGCTTGAGGGAAAGCAATCTCAGGAAGGGAGGACTGTAATGTCCCTTTCCAGATGATCACTCCAGGACTTGACGAAATAGCCTAAGTGATTCTCATAGGCTATAGTAATGGAAATAAGAGAATCAATTAATTATTTAATGTCATCAAGAAGGAAAAAGTAAACATTTTAAAAGTGACATTGAATAATTAAGTAAAAAGGGGTTTTAAGTGACTTTGAATTTGTAAAGTCACTTTACTTTATTAAAAGGGTAAAAGGGTCAAAAAAGGGTCAATGAGGAAACAAAAGAAGAATGAGGGCACCCTCTCTCATGATGCAATTGTTATTTTCTAAAAACAAAATTGAGAGATCTTGTGTGGCTTTGGCTCTTGGGATGAAAATCCCTAGAGAAGAAGATTGGTTTTGGTGGTGAGACCATCCACTCTAGTTGGTCATAGAGAGAATACCATTAAGATATTTTCATTGTGCTTCATTGTGACAGAGTTTGCACATATTGGTGGTTGAGTTTATCATTTGGCAGCTGAGTTATTCATTTGCAGAGGTCATTTTTTTCTAGAGGAGGATGAGTTGGGTTTGTGGCTCCAATTCTTGTTTGGGTGGATGATTTTTCCTTATTCCTTGACTATGTTTTGTTGTAAGGGGGTGGAGTTTCTTTATTTTGGGTCCAATTTCTTCATGAGGACTGAGTTCTTTACTTTTTTGGACAAGATTGCTTGCTGGAATTTTTTTGCACTAGCTGGGCTGAGTTCATCATCAAAGGGGTGCCATAGTTTCTAGGGTAACTGAGATTACTAGCTGAGAAGGGGTGTTTTGGATGATTGGCTGAGTTAGCTACAATATAGGTCAAATTTCCTAGCTAGTTGGGGCCAAGTTTGGTTAGAAAGAATTGATATCTTTGTGTCGAGGGCGTCATTATCTTAAGCGGACCGTATTCTTCCTATTGGGGACAAATCTTAGATGTTGGAGGGAGCATTTGTTTCATGAGAGGATTGTACTTCATTTGGGGAAGCCAAATACACTTCCAAAGCTACCAAATGTTGGTCACATGCTATAGTTAATAAATATCAGGTCAGATCTGATAGCTTCTTTGTTGTTGTAATGGTTTACTGTTGATGGAAATCATATTGTAGCTCTTGTTCCCTTGTTAAATGCAATTAAGACCCTATATGGTATAAAATTTGTGTATTTTTTGGAAACCCTTTTTATTAAACAATAAACAAATATACATAAACCTTAAAACAACAACAACAAGATGAGTCATTGAAGTGAAAGACACCTACATCCTAATTGTTTGATGAAATTCAACAGTCAGAAATACACATATATTTCTAAAACAGTGAGGAAAAATTGAGAAAACAGTGGATAGGTTCATTAAATAGGGTTAGAAGTTGGAGGGAAAGATCAGAAATCCAGTGTATCCCCCTCCCAAGTTCAATGCTACCCAACAAAAGTAGTTTTTTCATGATGCGTAGAGAGCCATTGAAGAACAAAGAGTGTGTGAAGAGATGCAATGCATGACGCAAAGATCACTTGAAGAGGCTTGGATCCATTAAGAAGTACAAAAAACAAAATAGAGGTCATTGGAGGAGGCCCAGAACTAGGAATAAATGCAATGAGTGACATAGAGGTTGCTAGAAGAGGCTCGCTCCCTGGAGGAGCTGCAATGCATGATGTAATGATCATTGGATGTAGATCGTATTCACGAAGATTTGTAGTGCACCATGAAGAGGTCGATGGAATAAGAGTGCAAGAAAGAAGAGTTGTGACACGTCGAGCAAAGAGAAATTGAGGAACATCATCTTGAAGAGTTGAAGCGTGCAACATGTGAAGAAGCATTACGCGACTTGGGCCATGAGACAAGCACTGAAGATCAAGTAAGTAATTTATTAGATTTTTGTTTGAAATTGCTCAATTATCATGATGTTGCAAAGAAGTTTGCATAGATGTTAGTCGCTTGCACAGGGAAGGAGTTGATAGATCAAACTATATGAACTCCTCTACCAGAAAGGGAGGTGTGTCAGGTTAGCAAGAAGAAACGCATCGGCAAAGAGTTCAAGATGGTTGTCGATATGGGTGGCTATGACATGGATGAATTCATGTTGGATCTAGGTTCTGGCATGAACATTTTTCCAAAGAAATCCTAGGATTTGATGGGGAATCCAATTCTATTCTAGTCCCCTATTCAGTTACGGTTCGAAAACTAGTGTTGAATCTATCTTATAGGCTGACTGGAGAAAGTTGAGGTGAATATAGAAGGGGTGAAGATAAAGGCTATCTTTGAGGTCATAGAGATTATCGATGACTATGATCCATACTGTAAATTGCTTGGAATTGAGTGGGCATTTGATAACAATGTTGCGTTGAATTTAAATAAGAGGTAGATGTCATTTGAGATAGACACCCTTCATGTTGTTTCATCGCTAGATCCAAATGAAGGAGACAGATACAATGATCCACTGGATGAGGATGCACGTAGTTCTATTATTGAAAACATCTATCAGATCAGTCGGTGTGGGGAGGATTACATCAATCCTACATCAGATGGATAATTAAGTTGGTGAAGCGTCAAGTCTTATGATTTTGATTATGAATATCCCATGGAAAGGTGGAAAAATAAGTTGTATGAAGTTTCCACAAGGATTTGTGCACATATTACCACCAAGGTGCACGAGGAATACTTTGGATCCTACCAGTTTAATGGCTTGGATATGGTGGATGATTTTATATCCTAGATGCAAACCATTCCCGAACACCACTCAATTCATTCCCTCGATACTATGCTCACAAGAATTCCTACATGTTGGTGGGAAATACATCAAGAACCTTATCGAGAATGGGAAGAAGTTGAATCATCCATGTGGGAAAGATTCATACCAGATCTAAACATTCGTCGATACACCTTCCCTTGTGAAAGGAGATTGATAGCTAAACAGTGGTGCGATGCACACAGTCGGTATATGAATTTATGGCACATGCTACCAAAGAAACAACCTATATCTTTGGTTCCCTGATTCTCCACTGGGAAGGTCAAACGGTCGCATGCACAGGAGATGGGCATGGATACTCCATCAATACCCCACTAAGAGGTGTTCCCTACACCACTCTTCCCCAACCCCATTGAGAAAATAAATGACTTGGGAATCACTACAGAGGAACTGGTTCACTAGTGGATCTTACCAAAACTGATCAAGCCTAGGCATGTACCTCCTTGGTGAAAGCTGCCCAATTGCGCTTGAATGAGAAAAAACTGCAACCCACTAGGGGTCATTTCATCCAACTAAGACACAATAGAAATAATCTCAGTGTGCATTGGAGCATGTGTGATGCCTCAGGAAAATAACACTCGTGCATGTGTGGTGTCATCCAAGACATCATTAATTTAGAAGATTTGTCGGCAACAACAAATTTTTGATAGTAACGGTTGATATGACATGTAGTTATACTACATGAAATACATATAAAATAAAAAATATGGACTCATTAATTCTGCTAACAGGAGGACGATTTTCCCGATTTAAAATAAAACAACAACTAATTACATGGGATAGCGGAAATCTTGACATTAAAAATGCAATTATTCATCGTCGCCCAACACAATGAATCCAACGGCTAGGATATAAAATGGTATCGACCAACTCAAGGAAATTTATGACAATAACTTTGCATTCATGGAAAAACAATAGTCATTCTGGTTTCATCCACTTAAGAAGGAGCACATCATTCCAATTACTTACATCTTCTATACATTTAGAATGTACTCCTTCACCCTCCTCATAGTAAAGCGTTCACAGATCCTCTGACATCTCAGTCTCATTCTCACCATCTCTGGTATGGAATCTTTGAGAAAATGTTCGATATGTGTTATATTCTTTGCATGACTAGAACTAGTGTCTACATTGCGTCGAGTGCATAGAGGGGTAAGAAGGAGGGTTGCAGGGGGGAGGAGCCCCCCTATGCAGGGGTTTAGGGGCAACTCCCCCTAAAAAAAAAAATCCTCGATTTTCGTGTCCATTTTTTGGCAGTCGTCGGTTTTCATGTCCATTTATGGGTGGTTTTTTAGCACATGGTTTTTCGCTAATGATTTTCTAGTTCCGGTTAAAGAATTGTTACACGTGAAATTTTCATGCCTAGGTACCTCACCCTAAGTGTCGTAAAGTGTCATATAAGTGTCGCATACACCTTGACACCATGGAATAACCTATGTCACAATCCCTAGTCAATGTGGAGGAGGGATATATTATATGAAGGCAAATAAATACTAAGTACACATGAATTGTTATTAATATTCATGGAAAAGAAATTGATTAAGTGAGAGAATCAAGTGCACATGAATTATTATTAATATTCATGAAAAAAAAAGTAATTAAGTGTGAGGATCCACCTCACATTTGGTTTCCTATTTTTTAGGGAAGGTGGAGGATCTCATGGATGGTTGAAATATTTCCTTCTTAAAATCCTTGAGAGATATTTCCTCCCCAAAATCCTTAAGAGATATTTTCTCCCCAAATATCTTGAGATCCCTTTCTTAGTGGATCTGATGAGATATCTTCTCTATGGTGGTTAAACCTCCAAATCCTATATAATGAGGAGTTTCCATGGAGGAGGGGGAATGGAGATTGAGAATTATACCAAACTTATGATCTCATGAGTGGTATATCATTTGGAGCATCAACATTATGCATGTGGACTGTTTAAGAAAGGGTTTGGACAAGGGGAACTTGATGAAGTTGTTGCACTCACACCTATGGTTGTAAGTTTTCTTCATTGATTGTTCTCATTAATATAATATGCTTGTCATGTTTCTTTCAATTTTGTGTTTGATCTCACATGAATTCATCTCTAATAGATAGATCTATTTCAAACTAATCTCAGTAGAGTAGGAAGTGGTTTGTACTTTTATTTGTCTACAGGGCTTGTAGAGGAGCTTAAGATTGGAGCTCAACTCGGACCGTGCAGGGAAAAACACTGGTAAAAGGTACTTTTTTTCTACTTTCTCCTCACACATTAGTTTATCTAGATCTAAAAGGAAGTCATTGTCCACGTTAAGCATCTTATGTCTTAAGAGTTAAGAGTCTATCTCTCAAGAGGAGATCTACCTGTCCGTAGGGAGATTTTCCTTCAACAGAAATTGGCGACTCCATTGGGGAACGAATTGAAAATTTTCAATTTTGGTTTTCCTCATAGACCTTGTCTTTCCCTTTGTTCTTCTTAGACCTTGTTCACCCCGTATGCTTGATTTCATATGTTGATTGAATTCTTATTCCATCACACATACTCTGAAAGCCAAAGTTCAACTGAGTTTTAGGATTTTTTGGCCATTTTTCTGGGTTTTAGGACACCAGCACTCCCCTACCTTGGTAGCAGGGTGCCAGTGCTCCCCCTTACAAAGAGTTATAATGCTCGGGTGCCCCTTACACCAGAGCGCCAGCCTCTCTTTGCAAAAAATCCTTTCCAGAATTTCATTTTCTGAGATCTAGTCTCTGTTTTTTACTTGCTGAGATTCTTTGTGATTCAATGCTTCTTCCTATTGACCTTTGACATCCTTCCTTCTAAGAAATAAGCACTTTTTTGTTCAGATTTGGTGGCCTTCTTCCTTACTTTGAGTTTTTCTACTGTTGAGAACTTGGAATCAATCCATTGCTTTCTTCTCTCTTATCTGACTGAGCGGGAACCCTGGTGAGGGGCATTAGAAATCTGTGAATCATCTCATTTGGTTCTTTGAGGTCATCGTTCTTAAAAATCTCTCTTTTGTGTGAATTGCTTGATTTTCTTTTTTATCTTTTGTTTTCTCTTTGTTTCTTGTTTCAATCATCGCAAGAGGGTGTGTTGTTTGTGCAAAATCCTCTTATGCTTATATGAATATCCTTGATATGAAAGAGTAGTTGGCAGGAGAAGTTTTTGCATTGAATTAATCATCATTCGCATACAAATGACAAAGATACATCTTAGTGATTGGTTTGCATATTAGAAGGCATTTATGAAATTTTTTAGCATTGCATTAGATTCGATTGAGAACCAATTGATTGAGGATATTCTATATTAGTGTTTGATAGTGAAAATGACTCTTTCTCTTTCCCTTAAATAGGTGTTCATTGAAAACAAATGATCGATTATCATCTTTTATGCATCTTTTTGGGAATTGAGTCATCATTCCATCAGTTTCACTTTCATACACCCTTTGAGTAAAGAACAGCTGTAAAACGAACACTAATTAAAAATTATCTAGAACACTTTTATTTTTAGGATCTTCCACCAATAGTAGACTAGGGTTAGTACTTTGGATTAGGCTGTGAATACAACTCTCCAAAGGTTTCAAAAAAAATGTTAGCATCCTGAGCTAAGGAGAGTCAAATCCAATTGTCGTGTTGGTTTTCTGGGATCCCCCTCTCACACAGGGGTTACGCACGAGGTCACATTCAAGAGAATTACGGAGATTATCCCTCTATGGTTCAACTGTTTGTAGTGGTCGGATCGTATATTGGGGTCACTTAGAGGTATACCCACAATTATGTGTGGGAACCTTGCAAGTTGATTTCAGACTTGTTATCCTGCCCATACGTTTCAGATCGGACTGTCGATTGTACCTACCCAGGGACTCACTGCGAATTGGTGTCTTTAGTTCCCATAATCTTTAGGTACTTACACAAGGTGACAGTGCAGGGAAGCCTCACTGTACCTGGAACAGACATTGGTCAAACTCACTCAGGCTCCTTGGAGGGTAAATCCACAATTACTGCGTGGAAGCTTGCACCAAGGTGAAAGTCTATTAAGCAGGTCTCCATTGTAACTGTTCCACCATATCCTAGCCCCTTCTCAACTTGATCACGCGACGTTGGATTTCATCACCAACTAGTACGATCATCAAGAGAAGTTTTGTCTGCTTGGTTGATTCCTAGATTTTATTAGCATATGTTGTTTCTTTTTGTTAGTTGGCCCTAGATTTTCAGTGTGTTCTATTATTCTCCACAATTGATCTTGTAGATGATAAAGGTCTTCGTTGATCATGTAGGATGCAAGGGTTTCCTCCAGAAGGCTATCAACCCTTACCTCCTAACCCTCCGGAAGACAACTACCGTAGAGAGGTAGAAAATCAATTCGACGCTGGAAGTGTTATTGCTCCTCCGTTAGATAACTCAGAAGGCACTTTGGTCACGGTTGAAAATCCCACTACATCTATGGCGATAACTCCTCTCAAACCACTTTTGGTTTGTTTAGACTCCTTTGCGGACATCATAGACGAAGAGGTACCACGAATACCAGAGAGGATTTTTACCGAAACATATATGGGATCCACAGAACCAATCTTTGGTGATGAGTATAGGACTCTTGTTCATCCTAGAACCGTAGTAGATACCAATCCCACACCTTCTCGTTCTGTATGGAGGACTTCATCGGGATGCGATCTCTATGAACATTTCGAATCCTTTCAACAACCTTTTCATCCTCATGACCCTCCTAGTGAAACATGACCATCCAGTCAAACCATGAATCACCCAGTTGATCAGGTTATTAACCCTACTGTTACACCACCACAAGTCCATCCTAATGTTGGACTCATCACCTCTACTAATCTCCAAAGCACTTCAATCTCTACCCCCGTTTCTACAAGATTTTACTATACAGCTTCACATGTTCCACATGATCTTGTTGGGACATCTCTTTAATCGAGAATGCAGACCCTTGCTAGCCCAACACAACCGGATGGAGGGAAACCACCATCTAACGAACCTTTCCCTCCTAGAGGACTACCTTTCCATGGTAGGCCTACCCCTCCCGGGGAACAACCCCTTTTTCATGCTCCTCCTAGAGGGAAACCTCCGTTTTCCAGGCATTCCCCAGTTGTTAATCCACCGCTGGTAGGGAGGTAACCTTCATTTGCTGGAAACCCTTCCCAATCCTAGGGAGTATCTTCAGGAGGCACTTTCATTCAACCCCACATTTGGGGTCACTCATCTCATAATCCACTAGGAGGGATATCAAATCCTCTTCCTTCCGGAACATCTTACGGACAATCTTATCCAGGCGGCATCCCAAACACCACCTGGAGTTCTCCGAGACCACAGTCTTATCCTCCTCATGGGTCTAATGTGTATCCGCCTCCGGGATCTACTCCTTACCATTCTCAAGGGAAAAATGTTTATCCTCCTCATGGGCAAATAAATCACCCGACCTATAATGCTCAGACCCCACCAGGTTATGCAAATGTTTCTTATCCACCATCGAATCCTGTTTATCTTGGCCAACAAAAACCGTATGTAGGAGGACCTACTGGTTACAACTATCCATCTAACCTATTTTATGGTCCTACTGGTGTTCCTATGCCGCACTAGTATCATCCACAAATTAACCAATAGCTACCTTTCCTTGCAACTCTGGATCTCCCAGACTTGTCTCGGTTAACTAATGATCCTATTTTTCATTCACCAGTTTGGCCAGTCATTCCAACTAAACTTCCTTCTGATATTCTGAAATTTGATGGAAAATCTAGCGAAGATCCAAACAACTATGCAATGACTTTCCATTTGTGGTGTTCATCAAACTCCCTCATGGATGATTCTGTACGTTTGCATCTTTTCCAGTGAACACTTACAGGCTCAGCAACAAAGTGGTATATTGAAGTACCACGTGCTTCTTTTCATGATTTTAATTCCCTGGCCATGTCTTTCCTCATGCACTTTCAATTGCCTATTCACTATGAGACGAGTGTTGAACTCTTGACCTCCCTTCGTCAAACTAACTCTGTGCATATCTCTGACCATATTTATGAGTGGAGGCGACGACGAAGGATGATCAAGGTGGTCATTCCTAACATACTATTAGCGGAATGGTTTAGTAAATCATTGTTACCCCTGATCGCTCGTGATGTCGCTATGGGTAGAGCGGTCACAGAGGAACAAGCCATCTCTCAGCCTCAGTATTTGGATTCAGTTTATTCCCAATCTAGTACTTTGTATGATTTTCTTCTGAATGTTGCTCGAACTAATACCGATCCATCTAAGCCGTCATCCTCATCTCATGCGGATGGTGTTATCGGTTCCATCAAAACTCAATCTACTTCCCAATCGCTCACACTCTCCTCTACTTCCCCCCAAACTCAGATCTTTAAGGTGAATGCAGTTCAATCTTCCCCTTCACAACAATCCGTAGGTAAGAAGAAGACAAAGAAAAAATAAAAAAATAACAATGAACAACCAAAAAATCAAACACCTGCTAATGAAAAGCAACCACAACGGAAACTGAAATTCTCATGTATCATTTTTGGTGATGATCACTACACTTGAGGCTGTCCACTTCGCAATGAAGTGGTCAAAATTTTCCAAGGAAAGTCACAGCCCGCAGTGCTTACTCAGCCTTTTATACAACAACAATACATGCTTGTTGAAATGCCCTCTCCTGGGGGCAGTTCTAGCCATCCTAATGATGAGGCCTCGTCGAGTGCACATATTTATATGTTTAATGGGATTAATTTGACCACTCGCTCTAAGACATACGACACACCAGGTAACCCTGACAAAGGAAAAGACACTAACAGTATCGGTAATTTAACAGATCCATCATCGTCCTCTGTTAGTCTTCCATCGGTTAATCCTTCGTCTGGACCACTTCAAATTGAGAAACCCACATTAGACTCTATCTTACGCCCTCCTAAGAGCACTATCCACAAAGCTACCTTTAATCCTAGTTCACGTGCCACCCAGAACTACAACATTGTTGAAGATTTGGCTCAAGCACCATGTGCTATGTCTGCATTAGAAGTTCTACAGCACTGCCCCAGTCAATGTAGAATGCTCTTAGCCACTCTTGGTGCTGTTGATCCTGAGTCGTCCAACCATATCATGTTTAACCTGGACAATTATGTGTCTCAACTCTCTCACCAACTTGCTTTTCAAGTTGATGTTGTTGTTCATAATCAACAAATCCACCGAATTATTCTGGATGAGGGAGCCTCAACTTGTGTCATGTCTTTAGCGTGTTGGAAAGGTTTAAAATCACCCGCACTTAACAAATCCACAATGATGTTACATGCCTTCGATGGGTGAGGTTTTCATCCCCATGGGATTTTACAGTCCCTGCCCATCCAATTGGGTGGAAAAACTGTTACTGTTGATGTTGAGGTGGTCGATGCTCCCCTCGATTACAACTTGTTACTTGGAAGATGTTGGTTTTATGCTATGACTTTTGTTGCCTCTTCAGTTTTTCGATGTGTCCAATTTCCTCATCAGGGAAAAATTGTCACTATTGATCAGTTGGATTTCTACACGACCGATGCTCGCGCTCCTGCTACCAACAATATTCCTTTCTTGGGAGACCACAAGATCATGTATGAAAGCGTTGGTGTTGGCTTACTGAAAGATTCTAGCCTCATGGGTACCTTCCCTACACCACTTCCACCGACTACACATCATATTGCCACCATCGATATGATTTCGACCATGGCTTATCAATCTTTGGAATCACCTGACCCTTGGATTATACCTTGTCTGTTTGAATTTGATGCCCTAGGTGACACTATGCCACTTAGTCCAGTCGAACCATCATACATTTCTATCCAATCTGCTTCTCCCTCGTTGGATGACCAACATCTATTGGCACCTGACGTTTCCTCGATGCAATCATAGTTGAGTTCCTTGTCGTCTGGGATCGACTACATTTCCCCAATTTTTCCTTTTGATGAATCTATTCCGGAAATGCTTCATATTGACAAGTTACCTCGAGATAATAACCGTCACCGATCCTGTTTTCTTCCCCCTCGTGAAGAAATTCGGGCAGATATACAGTCTATCTCCCCTCTTGACGACGATTTTCTATTGTCTCCTATACCTTCGACTTCTAATGATTTGGATCCAGTAGTTGACATGGTGATTTCTATGGTAGGGTTATTGGATCCTGATCTCCTTAACCCTATTGTGACCCTCGACATGTGTTCCTTCCCAAGTGATTATCTTCCATCCAGCAAAGATCTCCTAGAGGTCATGACTGAGTTTTGTCCCTTGACATGGTACCCTTCCAGAGAATTATCCTCTTGGAAGCCATGATCCAGATGAAGCCATGAGAATAGTTTCTCTTCTCTGTGGCAAGCTCGTTAAAAAATGAAACAATAAACCTGAGCATAGTTATTTTCCTGTGTCAAGCTCGTTAAAAAATGAAATAGTCACCTCTCTTGAACCTTCTTTTCATCCACCCTTATCCTTTTTTTGAGAAATTGGTGACAACCTCAAAGTCAATGAATGAATTGAATCTTGGAGGGCATGTCTCCAGCCTTTGATGATCATTCTGGAGTTAAGCCACTAGATTTTCAAGATGGGGGCATACCGAGATTAGTCTTTGTTCTTTCTCGTGCTCGTAAATACATGAGAATGCATCCGGGTAGAATTTTATCTCTTTTTCGGACCTGTATGGATACATGAAAAAGGAACCCCCTGGAGTCTTCTTTAAGCTCTTTCTAGACTCTCTAAACATGAAAAGATTTCCGAGTGATCTTGCTTCCTTTTCCACTCATTAAAAGGTTTGAAAAGGCGTCTTTCGAGTGATAATTTATCTTTTTTTTGGCCTCTCAAGACTAACATTACGAAAAAGGACAACATTGGAGTCATCTTTAAGTTCTTTTCAAACTCTCTAAACATGAAAAGATTACCGAGCGAGTTCTTTTCATGCTCGTTAAAGTATTTGAAGAAAACGTCTGTTGAGCGATGGTTTATCTCTTTTTCGGTCTCATCAGACTACTTTACGAAAGAACCGAGAGAGTTCTCTTTTAAGTGTTTTTCCAGACTCTATAATCATGAAAAACCTTCAAGTTTTCTATCTTTGGACTCATTAAAACAAACATCGACAGGCCCATATGGGACCGAACCCTTACTTCTTCTAGTTCCTTAAACAAAGGAAGAGGAACTTACCGAAGGTAAGTTATATCGAGCATGTGTTACCCTCCTCGAGCTCATTAAATTAAAAAGAGGTACTTGTCTATCTGGATGGGGGAAAAATTGAAAGAAGCAAGAAAAACAATTTTTGAGAACATTACCAACAACTCTTAGAGTCGCCCTTGAACACGACACTTTGTCTTTGCGTACATCTTAATCCGCTGAACCTCTGCACTGAGCCAATCCTTTGAGTTTCTTTTACTCCTCTGGGTCACCTGACGTAAGTCACAACATCCAGTGCATCATCGTGTTTTGGTCCATGTCATGTTTTTGTTGTTGTGCCTCAGTGTTCAAGGGAAGTATCTGCCTTGAGAGTCATCCATCAAAAATATCTTGTTTCAATACCCATGTCAGTCCATGTTCTTTTGATCCACTAATCACATCTCTATGTCAGTTTTGTTTCATTGATGGGGGATACATCAAGGCCCTCCTTCGACGAGTCTATTCCTGTCGACTTCAACACATTATCTAGGAACTAGACTTAGAAACTAATTAGTACTTTGGGACCTGCATGCCTCAATGGAAGGCCTCCTCACATTCGACAGTGGGTTTACATCATTGACCTCTGATCGGATGATTCCACAGATGTTCGACTTTATCTCATCCATTTACATTCGTTGGAATGTACTAGAAGTACCTTGGGAATTATTGACATCAATGGTGACCTCCCTCGTGTTTGTTAACGATTTACATCATTGACCGGTAATCAAGTGGTTTCTGCCATGTTCGACATCAGGACATCTATTCGCATGGTTAGATTCATACTACATCGGGATCGGTAAGAACACCCTGGGTTGAGTCGTCACTCTTATATGTACTTTGCCTAGGTTGCGAAGGAGTTTCTCTTGAACAATGACACATATACTGTCACATAGATCCACTTTGTATTGGTCATGGCTATGTCTTGTCATCTCATAGCTCCACTGTGTATTCTTCATGGCTACGATCAGTTCATGTCATGGGAGTATAGATCCATAGTGTATCTTCAGTGGCTATACCTTTTTATCAATATAATTATGGATCCGCAGTGTATTTTATGGAGGCCATATCTTGCAAGTCTTGATCACCCAAGCATAGTTATGCCTACCTTGGGTTTGAAGCATGTCATAATATTTGTTGGATGTTTGTGTGCAGCTTCTATCAGGTTCTTTGAGTCCATGCTCTTGGTTTAAAGATTTTTAAAGTGTTTCGACATCATTCTCTCTTATGACGTCACACTTTAGGGGGCATTCTATTACACATGAAATTTTCACACCTAGGTACCTCGCCCTAAGTGTCATAAAGTGTCGTATAAGTGTCGCATACACCTTGACACCATGGAATAACCTATGTCACAATCCCTAGTCAATGTGAAGGAGGGATATATTACATGAAGGAAAAGAAATACTAAGTACACATGAATTATTATTAATATTCATGGAAAAGAAATTAATTAAGTGAGAAAATCAAGTGCACATGAATTATTATTAATATTCATGAAAAAGAAAGTAACTAAGTGTGAGGATCCACCTCACATTTGGTTTCCTATTTTTTAGGGAAGGTGGAGGATCTCGTGGATGGTTGAAATATTTCCTCCTTAAAATACTTGAGAGATATTTCCTCCCCAAAATCCTTAAGAGATATTTTCTCCCCAAATATCTTGAGATCCCTTTCTTAGTGGATCTGATGAGAGATCTTCTCTATGGTGGTTAAACCTCCAAATCCTATATAATGAGGAGTTTTCATGGAGGAGGGGGTATGGACATTGAGAATTATACCAAACTTATGATCTCATGAGTGGTATATCATTTGGAGCATCATCATTCTGCGTGTGGACTGTTTAAGCAAGGGTTTGGACAAGGGGAACTTGATGAAGCTGTTGCACTCACACCTATGGTTGTAAGTTTTCTTCATTGATTGTTCTCATTAATATAATATGATTGGCCTGTTTCTTTCAATTATTTGTTTGATCTCACATGAATTTGAATCTAATAGATAGATATATTTCGAACTAATCTTAGTAGAGTAGGAAGTGGTTTGTACTTTTGTTTGTCTACAGGGCTTGTAGAGGAGCTTAAGATTGGAGTTCAACTCAGACCGTGCAAGGACAAACAACGGTAAAAGGTAATTCTTTTATCCTTTCTCCTCACACATTAGTTTATCTAGATCTAAAAGGAAGTTAGTGTCCATGATAAGCATCTTCTATCTTAAGAGTTAAGAGTCTATCTCTCAAGAGGAAATCTACCTGTCTACAGGGAGATTTTCCTTCAACAAGAATTAAGGTTGTTGACTAATCCAAGTCATTGGATTAGGGTTTTGGATGTCATTGGCTCCTATATTTATATTGTATTGTCAACAATGTATGATGTGAATGAATGTAGAATATGTTGGTTTTCCCAATTTGGGTTTCGAGGGGGAAAATATCTATGTAATGTGTGTATTTTTCCATTGTATATATTTTTTTCTTTTATTGAAAATTTGTTTGCAGTAAAATATTGTACAAGGTTAAAATATACATTTGGTATCAGAGAAATTATTGGCTTCAAGAAGACTCCTCTATGGTCATGGGTTTGTCTTGGGACTATGATAAGCCTTGTTATAGTGGGAGATATGCAGTGTTGATTTTTCAAGTGAAAGGAAATGGCAAGAAGTTCGAAAATAGAGATCGATAAATTTAATGGGAAATTTTTTGAGTTGTGGAAGCTCAAGATGGAAGATATGTTTGTAGATAGATATCAATGGATCATGGTGGATCTAGGTACTACACCTGCCTGAACGTCAGTACATGACTAGAAATATTTGGATCGAAAGGCGAAGAGCACAATCCAATTGTGTCTCTCATATTCAATATTACTGAATGTGTCATGGGAGGCTACAACCAAAAAGTTATGGAATAAGTTAGGGAACTTGTATCATTCTAATTCCCTAGTAAATAAATTGTTCCTGTGGAAGAAGTTATATAACCCGAGGATGAGAGATGGAGACTTGGTGACAGAGCATCTGAACGCATTCAATACTTTGGTAACTCAGTTATTATCTATTGATATTAAAATTTCAGGTGAATATAAGTGTATTAGTTTATTGTGCTCTTTACCAGACTTGTGGGATAGTCTAGTTGTGGCCATAGGTAGTAATACAATTAACTTGAGTTTGTATAATGCGATCTCACCCTTGTTGTCGAAGGAGATGAGATGGAAGATCATGGAAGGATAGAGCACATATGCATTATTTGCAAGAGGACGCTCCTAGGAAATAAATAGATCTAAGTCCTCAAGTTGGAGATCTAAGTCTAAGGGTAGATCAAAATCTCTTGGAAATTTTGTAAAGGTATGCTAAAGATATGGAAAAGATGGGCACTTCAAGAAGCAATGTAGATCCAAAAGTGTTGAGAAAATGAAGGGATTTGAAGGTCCTCCCTCTATAGAAGAAAATACCTCCAAGGAGGAAGGAGGGGATGTGTACTTGGATTCTTCAAGAACACATGCAGATCATGAGGCATGGTTGGTTGACTTGGGTGTATCCTTTCATATGAATCCCTAGAGGGAGTGATTCTGTGAATATGAAAGGTATGATGGAGGTAATGTTTTCCTAGGTGATGACTCGACAACCAGAATCATAGAATGATGGAAATTCAAGTTGAGGCTCATATATGGAAAGATTAGAACACTTCTTGGTGTTCTGCACATCCTAGGATTGGCTAGAAATTTTATTTATGTAAGAAAAATGGACGATGCAGGGGTAAAAATGGTATTTGAAAAAGAAACCTACAGGATGGTTCAAGGAGCAATGGTGTTGTTGAAGGGAGTTCGGATTGGAACTCTGTATAAGATGCAAGGAAGCATTATTAGTGATGGGTGTAATAGTTCCAATTTTACTGATATTGGAATAGAAGAATAAATAACTCTTACAGTCTATGGAGAAAAGGTTATGTTGTGGCATCAAAGACTGGGGCATATCAGAGAGAAGGGTCTTCGACTACTACACGATAAAGGTATTGTTGAAGGTATGTCTAACTGGTCTCTGGATTTTGATTTCTATGAACATTGTGTATATGGGAAGCATAATCAGGTAATATTCCTTTCTAGTGCAATGAGGGAAAAAGGAATTTTACAGCTAGTGCACATGGATGTGTTGGGACATTTGTCGGTTCCATCATTGGGAATATATGTGTATTATGTCTCATTTATAGATGAGTTCTCAAGGAATAATTAGATATATTTCCTTGGGAATAAATCTAAATTCTTTAATATGTTTAAAGAGTTTAAGTCTCTTGCTGAGAATCAAATAGATAAAATAATTAAGGTGTTGAGGACAGATAATGGTGGAGAGTTTTTTGGCAATGAATTTGAAGAGTTATATAAGAAGTATGGTATAGCAAGGAAGAATAATACTCCATATACACCTCAGCATAATGGAGTTGAAGAAAGGTTGAATAGGATGTTGATAGAAAAAGAAAGGTGCATGCTCAGTGGTGCAGGATTAGGGCAAGAATTCTGGGCAGAGGCAATGTGTAATGTTACCTGGTCAACAGATCACCCTCATCAACACTGGATGACAAGAATCCACAAGAGGTATGGACTAGTAATAAACCTTCTCTCACACATCTCAAGGTATTTGGATGTGAGGCCTATGTTCATGTTCCAAAGGAAAACAAGAGTAAGCTAGATAAGACGGTTGAAAAGTGTATCTTTATTGGGTATAAATATAGTCTCAAAGGTTATAATCTTTGGAATCCAGAAACTAAGAAGGTTGTGTATAACCGAGATGTTGTATTTAGAGAAATTAAGGATGTTGTCAAACAGGAAGTCCTACCAAGTAAGGAAGAACCATAGAAAATAGAGTTTAAGCCAAAGGATGATGAATCATACTCTATAAAAGAACAAGAATAAGAAGAAGAAGATTGTCATACTCCAATATTGAGGATATAAGTGCGAGAAAAATGGTTATCGGAAACGTACACTCCATCTAATTTTCGTTCAAAATTTGCTTTGTCTATCACTAATGATGATCCTAAAATAGCTATGGAGGTAGTGGATTCAGAGGGTGGAAAACATTGGAAAAAGGCCATGGTTGAAGAAATGACAACCTTGGATAAGAATGAGACTTGGGATCTAGTGGAGTTGTCGACTGGAAGAAATCCCATTGGCAACAAATGCGTATTTAAAAAGAAGTTGAATGCAAAAGGAAAAGTGGAGAAATACAAAACTTGGTTAGTAGAAAAGGGTTATTCCCAGGTTGAGGGAATTGATTTTGGTGATATTTTTTCTCATGTTGCCAAGTTAACTTCTATTATATTTTTGTTATCTATTGTTGTTGCATTTGATTTTGAAGTAGAACAGATGGATGTGAAGACAACATTCCTACATGGGTATCTGGAAGAAGAAATCTATATGAAGCAACCAAAAGGATTTGATGTGAAGGGAAATAAGGAGCTCGTATGTAAGGTGAAAAATTTCTTGTATGGTTTAAAACAATCACCAAGGATGTGGTATAAAAAATTTGATACGTATATCCTAGGAATTGGCTTCACAAGAATCAAAGAGGATCACTGTGTGTATTTTAAATTAATTGGTGATCATTTGATTTATTTGGTCTTGTATGTGGATGACATGTTGCTGATAGAAAAAAACAAGGAGATTATCCAGGATGTGAAAACTTAGTTGTCCTCTAAATTTGACATGAAGGATCTTGGCACTGCAAATTTCATTTTGGGCATGGAAATTAAAAGAGATAAAAAAAATAAAAAACTATGGTTAAATCAGAGAAAATATGTGGAGATAATATTGAAGAGGTTTAATATGCAGGAATGTAAACTGGTAAGGGTCCCTATTCTTGTAGGTGTAAAGTTATCCACAGATCAGTGTCCCAAGACAGAGGAAGAGGAGGAGGGCATGCCTCATGTTCCATATGTGAGTGTGGTTGGAAGTTTGATCTATGCAATGGTCTGTACTAGACTAAACATTGCACATGCAGTGGGAGTTTTGAGCAGGTATATGTCAAAACCAGGGAATCATCATTAGACAACAATAAAGAGAGTTTTCATGTATTTTCTTGGAATTACTAGTTATGGATTGTGCTACCAAGGAAGATCAAGTTTGGATAGAGTGTTGGACATACATGAATTTGTGGATGCATACTAGGCTAGAGATATGGATCGTAGAATATCTACAAGTGGGTATGTGTTTAACCTGTTTGGAGGAGTAATCAGTTGGATAAGAAAAATATTGTTTGTAGTGGCACTTTCAACTATAGAAGTTGAATACATGGCAGCCACTCATGCAAGTAAGGAAGAAATGTGGTTACAAATATTGCGTTCAGGTATTGGGTTGGTACAAAAAGTTGTAAGGATATAGTGTGACAGTTAAAGTGCAATTTTTCTAGCGAAGAAAACAACTTATCATTCAAAGACAAAGCATATTGATGCTCAATATCACGTTGTGAGAGACATGGTTGAAAAAAATAAGGTGTTGTTGATGAAGGTGAATACTTTGAAGAATGTTGCAGATTCATTAAAAAAATCTGTGAGCATTAAGAAGTTCTCTTGGTGTAGAGGACCTATGTTGGCATATCTATTACAGGCAGACATAAGATAGAGTATTTGTTTGTCATTGATGGCAAGCTCATAGCCTGACGATGATGAACAAGAGAAAGTGGCGACAAGATAAAAAACGCAACGATGATCACATGGCAGAAAATCCCGAAACAGGCACACTCCATTTCGTATTTTCGCAGACCGAGAAATAAGAATTTTGGAGACAGAAGGAAGAATATTTTCCCGAAACAGGCACACTCCATTTCGGATTTTCGCAGATCGGGAAATCGGAATTTCGGATATTGGGAGTTACAAGTGTCGAAACACTTCACCACAGGAGTCTCGAAATAGCGAAATGAAAAACGTCGAAATCCCATGAAACCACGACATTTCAGAGTTTCGGATACCGGGAGTTGGAGGAGTCAAGTGTCCAAACACTTCACCACAGGAGTCCCAAAGTCGCGAAATGTGAAACGCCAAAATCCCGTGAAACCATGATGTTTCATAGTTTCAGATACTGGGAGTTGGAGGAGTCAAGTGTCGAAACACTTCACCACAGAAGTCCTGAAGTCGTGAAATGTGAAATGCCGAAATCCCGCGAAACCACGACGTTTCGAAGTTTCAGATACTGGGAGTTGGAGGAGTCAAGTGTCAAAACACTTCACCACAGGAGTCCCGAACTCGCGATATGCGAAATCATGAAATAATCCTAGCCGTCGCATCGAGGATTGATATAGACCATTGATCAGACACGATGAAGGCCCGTGAAGTTTCGAAATCATGATAAGATATAGACCATTGGGTCCATAGGACACGTGGCAAAAGATTATCATTTCGTTGACTGGAAATTCAAAGGAACGGGGCTCCCTAATCTCATCACAAGGAATGCCAAAATGTGAAATGCTGAAATGATCGAAGCTAATCAAGCTAAGCTCCTTTTTTTGGAGTTTCGGGGATTGTGACATGGAGCGTCAAGATATCTCATCACAAGGAATGCTGAAATGCAAAATGCCAAAATGATCAAAGCTAGTCAATATAAGCTCCTTTTTTTCGGAGTTTCGGGGATCGCGACATGGAGTGTCAAGTTATCTCATCACAAGGACTGCTGAATTTTCGAAATGACGAAATACCAAATTGCGAAATGGAGAAATAAGCATGAGACCCATCATTTAATACAACGGTGTAGGTGAACTTGAATATGATCAGAGGGCTACTGTTTCACCTCATAGTTAATTGATCAGTTACGATTCAGTTAGCAAAACTGATTCATAATTCTTGGACAATTTGTGTTTCAGTTCACCAAAGCGTTGTCCTAGGGTTTGATGGGTAACTGATGGGATGAAGTGAAAAAAAAAGGGAAACATACAGTGACGGGGAAATGGTGGTTGTTATGACTGAAAAATGAGTTGAATTGTAGAAAGATAAAACTACAGTATGCGCAGTGTGAAGAATGCTCAGAGATAAGGAACATAAGCTGAATAGAAGAGAAAAAGTGAAGAGAGAAGAATGTGCACATATCAAAGAGCATGAGAAGGACAGAGAAAGAATAGATAGACAAAGACAGCAGGTCAAGTCAAATATGATCAGAGCAGAAGAATAGTGTAGCAGAGAAGAATTGCAGAACAATGAAGAAGTGGTAAGAATTGATTTATCTGTGTGTTTGTTATTCAATCATTTATTTGTAATAAGGGTGGTAGGGAGGTGCTAGGGAGGAATGTTGTCCTCAGAGGTTCAAGTGGGTACTTAAACACAGGGAGTTGTAGCTTCCATCTGGTTGCATCCAGAGAAACTAGGGTGGCAGGGTGGTGCAAGGGAGAACTATTGTTCTCTGTAATACAGGTTGATGCCCGTGTGACTGGAAGTTGGTGCTTCCATCCAATTGGTGCTAGAACACTTAGGGAGTTGTTGCTTCCTTCTAGTGGGTGCTAGAGAAACCAGGGAGTCGGTGCTTCCTTCTGGTGGGTGCTAGATAAACAAGAGAGTTGGTGCTCTCAGCAAGTAGCGGCTTGTAAAACAAAGGTAGTAGCCTCACATTGAGTTGGTGCTCAATTATAGATGATGTACAAAACTTAAAAGATTGCCTATCATTTCGAAGAAGAAGAGGTTTTCTCCCTTTATGGGTTTCCTCGTGAAAATATGTCTCTGTGTATATCTTATGTGTGAGTGATGCTATTATTTATGTTGTTCATATGTAGTATAATATTGATGGTCACTTGGAGAAAGACTAAAAAATGTTTTTATTGTTAAAATTATTTAATCACAGTAACAATTGATTCACCCCCCCCTCTCAGTTGTTTTAGTAATTTCAACAATTGGTATCAGAGCGGGTTCCTTTTATTTAAAGGTAAATATGTAAGCTTAAACATGACAAGTCATGAAGGGACTTCAACAACTAAGCCTCCTCTGTTTGATGGAACAAATTTTACCTTTTGGAAGGTTAGAATGAGAACATACCTAATGGCCTTAGGTGCTGATGTTTGGGATGTAGTAGAGACTGGATACATAAAGCCTGTTGTGATAGCTTCCAAGGATGATAAGTTAGAATTTAGCTTTAATGCTAAGGGAATGAATGCTATCTTGAATGGACTTGCAGAAGCTGAGTTTGTAAAGGTGATGCATCTTCAAACTGCCAAAGAAATGTGGGATAAAATTATTAACAGCTATGAAGGAAATGAGAAAGTAAAAGATGCCAAACTTCAAACATTTAGGTTGAAGTTTGAACAACTAAAGATGAATGAAGATGAAACAGTTAGCAAGTATTTTTTAAGAGTTGAAGAACTTCTTAATGCCATGAAGGGTCTTCATGAGAAGTTTGAAGAATCACTCTTAGTTCAGAAGATTTTAAGATCTCTGCTTGATAAATTTAATCCAAAAGTCTCTACAATAGAAGAACTAAATGATCTTAAAACTCTGTCCATTGATCAACTTCTAGGAACCTTAAATGCATATGAAATGAGAATTAGGAAAGATAAATCCATCACTAGAGAAGCATCATTTAAAGCAGACAAGAATATTGATTCAGAATTAGATGATATTAAGGCAAAATTTGTGAGAAGATTAAAGAAAGGATCAGGAAAATATCAAGGCAAGTTGCCCTTCAAATGATTTAACTGTGGTAAGATAGGTAATTTTGCATCTAAGTGTCCCCATCAGAAGAAGGACCAAAACTCTGATGATGAAAATAAGTACAAATTCAAGAAATATAGTAAGAAGAAAAGTTTGGTTTCAAATAATGACAATTCCCCAGAAGACACCGATAGTGACTCTTCTTGTGAAGATAAGGTAAATGACTTCATGCTTATGGAAAAAGAGGATTATGATAATAAAATCACAGCTAATGATGATAATGATGAAGAAGTTGTGGTTGATATGGAAGGAGAAATGATCAGTGCACTGGAAGAGATTGACAGACTCAAAATTAAGAACAGAAAGCAAAAACAATTGCTGATACAGTTGGAAAAAGATAGTAAACAACCTGATGAAGACTTTGCCCTGCTGAAAGTGGAATTAGAAGAGGCAAAGAAAATAGAAGACATACTGAAACAACAGTTGTTAGAGAAGAAAGCGAGGTGTGAAGACTTAAAAGAAGAGATAGTAAAATCCAGAAAAGAAATGGAGAAGTTTAAAGGATTGTATCACCAAAATCTGCCAAGTATTAAAGCCTTAGAAGGATTAACCTCCATTCTAAATCAACAAAGAAACCCAAAGTTGAAAGTTGGATTGGGGTATGAAGAAGGATCAAGTAGTGATCATCCAAGTAATACAAAACCTATCAAGTTTGTCAAATCTTCAAACATTGACAACAGTCACTCTGCAGAAATAAAGAAAGAAAATCAACCACCGAGGAGGAGTAAAGAAAAAGGTGCTAGAACTAAATCTGTAGAACAAGGAAATAATACACTTCTTGCTCAAGGAAATCATTAGCATGGAAGAAATCGATTTTCTCAAAGAAGACATATTTTTTCAAGGTACAAAGGTTTTTTCTATGGTTATTGTTTTTTCTTCTCTAACTTTGGTCACAAAGCTATAAATTGTTCTTTAAGATTTAGATATGAGCAATCAAGCTTTTCAAGGAATAATTATCTGCAACCACAAAGATTGAGACAACCAAGCAACAAACAATCATAGACTATAAATCATGTGATAACTGGGAGAAGGACACAGGTGAAATACAACAATAGTTATGAGCATAACAATAGTTATGATATGTTATTTAGTGAACCAGAATGTTACAACTACCATAATTATGGACATAAAGCTGTAGACTGTCGCTTAAGGAATTACCATCCAAATTTGATCCCCACTACTGAAAATGTCAAGGTTTGGAAGAAGAAAGCAAATGACAAGTGTGGACTAGTGTTATCAGCCCAAAGACAAAAGAATCCCTTGTATATTGACAATGGATGTTCCAAACATGTGACTGGAGACAAAAGTAAGTTTCTAGCTCTAAGCAAAAACAAATTAGGGAATGTAACTTTTGGAAATGATGCACCAGGAAAAATAAAAGGTAAAGGAATGGTAAGTTTGAGAAGATGTGTTGTTTGCAGAAGGTCTGAAACATAATCTTCTTAGTGTCAGTCAAGTCTGTGACCGAGGATGTGAAGTTATTTTTACCTCTAAAGACTGTAGAATAAAATCTGTGAATTCGGGACAACTAGTTGCAAAAGGAATAAGAACAGAAAACAATGTCTATGTGTTAAAAGAAGAAAAAGAAGAATGCCACTTAAGCAAGTATGATGAAAGTTGGTTGTGGCATAGGAGACTTGGACACCTAAATTTTGATCATATAATCAAGCTCATAAACAATGGGGAAGTAAAATATCTTCTGAATATATCAAAGCCATATGAATCTGTTTGTAAACCCTACTAGATAGGAAAGCTTACTTGCACTCAGTTCAAATCTAAAAACTTTCCTTCAACAGAAAAACCTCTCCAGTTAGTACATATGGATTTATGTGGACCATCAAGGAGAGAAGGTACAAGAAAAGAAAATTATTTTATGTTGATTATTGATGATTATTCTAGACTAACATGGGTTGCCTTTTTGAATGAAAAATCTGAAGCATTTGAAAAATTCAAAGTGTTTAAGGCTCTGATTGAGAATTAAATAGGAAAAAGATTAAAGGTAGTAAGGTCTAATAGAGGAGGAGAGTTTAGTTCATGGAACTTCAAATAGTTCTATGATAAAAATGGGATCAAAAGAGAGTAAACAATTCCAAAGACTCCATAGAAAAATGGAATTGTTGAGAGGCAGAATAGATCAGTACAACAAATGGCTAGATCAATGATGAATGAAAGGAACATACCTTAGACATATTGGGTAGAATCAATTCATACAGTTGTTCATGTCCTTAAACAAGCTCATCTCAGGCCACGCAATGACAAGACTCCTTATGAACTATGGTTTGGAAGACCTGCTTCAATCAATCATTTTAAAGTCTTTGGGAGTAAATGTTATATCAAGAACAACGATGAAAATATTGGCAAATATGATGATAGGCCTGATGAAGGTATCTTCTTGGGTTATGCTACAAACAGTAAAGGGTACAGATGTTACAATAACAGGCTACATAAACTGGTTGATTGTATAGACATAAAAGTTGATGAAGAAATTCCTGTTAGAAATGTAAGGAGTGTTGAACCAAGCACAAAAGATATAGTTGAAGATGAAGATAAACAAGTCCAAGGATCAGAAAGGGAAGAATCTGAATCAAATGAAGAAACGAATACTCAAGTTGATACAAATTAGCAGAAAGAAGCAAAATCACCTCTTAGAATTGTTAGAAAGAATCATCCTGAAAATCAGATAATTGGAGATATAGATAAAGGAGTTCAGACAAGAGGGAAATTGATTAAAGACTCAGAACAATCTCATGTTGCTTTTTTTTATCTATGATTGAACCTAAAAATTTTGATGAAGTCAGCCAGCATGATGATTGGGTTAGAGCAATGAATGAAGAGCTTGATCAAATTGAGAAGAAAAATACTTGGGAGCTTGTCCCTAGACCTGAAGATAAAAATGTAATAGGTTCCAAATGGGTGTTCAAGAATAAAATGAATGAAAAAGGACAAGTTGCTAGAAATAAAGCCAGATTGGTCTGTAAAGGGTATGCACAAGTTGAAGGTCAGGACTTTAATGAAACTTTTGCACTAGTGACAAGATTGGAAGCCATCAGAATGTTTCTTTCTTATTCATGTCATAAGAACTTTAAAGTCTATCAGATGGATGTTAAGTCAACATTTCTTAATGGAGATCTAGAGGAAGAAGTATATATGGAGCAACCTGAAGGATTTTCATTGACAGATAATCCTAATTATGTTTTCAAGCTGAAGAAGGCCTTATATGGACTGAAACAAGCACCACAATCTTGGTATTATAGACTAGACAATTTTTTACAAGACAATGGGTTCAAGAAAGGTACTGTTGATAGAAATCTCTACATTAAGTCTGAAGGTGATAATTTACTAGTTGTTTTGGTTTATGTAGACGATATTATTTTTGGCTGTACTAATGAATCATCTGTCCAGTGGTTTACTAACTCTATGCAAACAGAATTTAATATGTCCATGATAGGAGAACTATCATATTTTCTTGTCTTACAAGTAAAACAGAGTTTTGCAGGAATATTTATCTCTCAAGAAAAATATTTGAAAGAGATGTTGAAGAAATTTCAGATGGAGGATTCCTCTCCTGTTAGCACACCTATGGTGGTTGGTTGCAAGATCAGTAAAAATGATGTTTCACTGGATGTTGATCAAAGGACACATCGCTCTATGATAGGCAGTCTTTTGTACATCACAGCATCCCGTCCTGATATAATGCAAGTTGTTGGAATGGTAGGTCGTTATCAATATGCTCCTAAACAAAGTAATTTGGTAGTTGTCACAAGGATATTCAAATACTTGAAGGGAACAATGACTTATGGTCTATGGTATCCCAGAAATCATAATTTTCAGTTAACTAATTCAGATGCAGATTGGGAAAACTGTGTTGATGAGAGAAAAAGCACCAGTGGAGGAGCATTCTTCTTGGGTGACTCATTAGTAGCATGGATTAGTAAAAAACAAGGATCTGTTTCCTTATCTACTACAAAAGCATAGTACATTGTTGCTACTACTTGCTGCACTCAGATTTTATGGATGATACAAACTCTTGTAGATTCAAAGGTAACTTACACTGATCCCATTCCACTTCACTATGATAACACCGGTGCCATTAGTGTCTCCAAGAATCTTGTTCTTCATTCCAAGACTAAGCATATCCCAATAAAATATCATTTTCTCAGAGAACAAGTTACAAACAGAGTTGGTTAGCTAAATTATATCCCTTCCACATAAAAAATAGCTGATATCTTTACTAAACCTTTAGCAGCGACCCCTTTTGGATATCTTCGTCAAAAGTTGGGGGTTATAACTTCTTTCGTCTAATCTGTTCACCTGGTCAGGGGGAGTCCTTATTAAATATCTATTGTATTTCTAAGTTACTCATAGTTGACAGGGGAAGTATGTTCTGCAACAGTTCAAGGGGAGCGTGTTTCTTCTTTGACATTGATGTCAAAGGGGGAGAAAGTGTAGTAATTTCAGAGATGCTCTTGTGGTATAGTTGGATGTTCTTCAAGGTTTCCATCAATGCCAAAAGGGGGAGACTGTTGGCATATCTATTACGGGAAGACAGAAGGCAAAGTATTTGTTTGTCATTGATGGAAAGCTCACAACCCGACGATGATGAACAAGAGAAAGTGGCGGCAAGACCAACAACGCAATGATGATCACATGGCAGAAAACCCCGAAACAGGCACACTCCATTTCGGAGTTTCGTAGACTGGGAAAACGAAATTTCGGAGACAAAAGGCAAAATATTTTCCCGAAACAAGCACACTCCATTTCGGAGTTTCGCAGACCGGGAAATCAGAATTTTGGATACCGGGAGTTGGAAGTGTCGAAACACTTCACCACAGGAGTCTCGATATCGTTAAATGAAAAACACCAAAATCTCGCAAAACCATGACGTTTTAGAGTTTTTGATACCGGGAGTTGGAGGAGTCAAGTGTTGAAACACTTCACCACAGGAGTCCCGAAGTCGTGAAATGTGAAACACCGAAATCCTGCGAAACCACGACGTTTTGGAGTTTCGGATACTGGGATTTGGAGGAGTCAAGTGTCGAAACACTTCACCACAGGAGTCCCGAAGTCGCAAAATGTGAAACATCGAAATCCCGTGAAACCACGATGTTTCAGATTTTCAGATACCGGGAGTTGGAGGAGTCAAGTGTTGAAACACTTCACCACAGGATTCTTGAACTCACAATATGAGAAATCATGAAATAATCCTAGCTGTCGGATCAAGGATTGATCTGGACCATTGATCAGACATGATGAAGGTCCGTGAAGTTTCAAAATCATGATAAGATCTGGACCGTTGGGTCCATAGGACACGTGGCGAAAGATTATCATTTTTCCGACTGGAAAGTCAAAGGAACGGGGTTCCCTAATCTCATCACAAGGAATGTCGAAATGATCGAAGCTAGTCAAGCTAAGCTCTTTTTTTCGGAGTTTCGGGGATCACGACATGGAGCGTCAAGATATCTCATCACAAGGAATGTCGAAATGCGAAATTCTGAAATGATTGAAGCTAGTCAAGCTAAGCTCCTTTTATTCGGAGTTTCAGGGATCGTGACATGGAATGTCAAGTTATCTCATCACAAGGCATGCTGAAATACCGAAATACCGAATTGCGAAATGGTGAAATAAGCATGAGACCCATCATTTAATCCAACAGTGTAGGTGAACTTGAATATGATCAGAGGGCTATTGTTTCACCTCATAGTAATTGATCAGTTACAATTCAATTAGCAAAACTGATTCACAATTCTTGGACGGTTGGCGTTTTAGTTCACCAAAGTGTTTTCCTAGGGTTTGAGGGGTAACTGATGGGATGGAGTGAAAAAAAGAAATGGAAACATGCAGTGATAGGGTAATGGTGGATGTTTTGACTGAAAAATGAGTTGAACTGTAGAAAGATAAAACTACAGTATGCCCAGTGTGAAGAATGCTTAGAGATAAGGAACAGAAGCTGAACATAAGAGAAAAAGTGAAGAGAGAAGAATGTGGACATATCAAAGAGCATGAGAAGGACAAAGAAAGAACAAATATATTGAGACAGTAGGTCAAGTCAAATATGATCAGGGAAGAAGAATAGTGTAGCAGAGAAGAATTGCAGAACAATGAAGAAGTGGTAAGAATTGATTTATCTGTGTGTTGGTTATTCAATCATTTATTTGTAATAAGGGTGGTAGGTAGGTGCTAGGGAGGACTGTTGTCCTCAGAGGTTCAAGTGGGTACTTGAACACAGGGAGTTGTAGCTTCCATCTAGTTGCAGCCAGAGAAACCAGGGTAGAAGGATGGTGCAAGAGAGAACTGTTGTTCTCTGTAATATAGGTTGGTGCCTGTGTGAATGGAATTTGGTGCTTCCATCCAGTTGGTGTTGGAACACTTAGGGATTTGTTGCTTCCTTCTAGTGGGTTCTAGAGAAACAAGCGAGTTGGTGCTTCCTTCTAGTGGGTGCTAGAGAAACAAGAGAGTTGGTGCTCTCAGCAAGTAGCAGCTTGTAAAACAGAGGTAGTAGCCTCACATTGAGTTGGTGCTCAATTATAGATGACGTACAGAACTTAAAATACTTCCCATCATTTCGAAGAAAAAGAGTTTTTCTCCCTTTATGGGTTTCCTCGTGAAAATCTATCTCTATGTATATCTTATGTGTGAGTGATTCTATTATTTATGTTGTCCATATGTAGTATAATATTGATGGTCACTTGGAGAAATACTAAAAAAAATTTTTATAGTTAAAATTGTTTAAGCATAGTAACAATTAATTCACCCCCCCCACCCCCTCTTAGTTGTTTTAGTAATTTCAACAACCTATGGGCATTGCTACCCTGGATTGTTGACTATGTAACCCTGTAACCCCCTATATGCAAAGAAAAAAACAAGTGGGAGAATGTTGGATATTTTTTATATTCTTTGGATGATTAGAATGGAAGTCTACATTGTGCAGAGGGGTAAGAATGGTGGAGCCCCCGAAAAAAAAACCCTCGATTTTCGTGTGATCCTTGATTTTCGTGTCCATTTATGGGAAGTTTTTCGGCACATGGTTTTCCGCCGATGGTTTTCTACTTCTGGTTAAGGAATTAGGGTTGTTGACTAATCCAGGTCATTGGATTGGGGTTTTGGATGCCACTGGATCCTATATGTTTATTGTATTGTAAACAATGTAGGATGTGAATGAATATAGAATATGTTGGTTTTCCCGATTTGGGTTTCCAGGGGATATCTCTGTGTAGTGTGTGTATTTTTCCATTGTATATTTTTTGTTCTTTTATTGAAAATATGTTTGTAGTAAAATATTTTACAAGGTTAAAATCTACACTCTAGTATGGCATCTTCGAGAAAACCTCAAGAACGACCAAAGTCTAATGTCATGAAGCAACAACCAATTCATGATCCAGTAATACCTTGTAGTGTACCATTTGAAGTTTATACATTCGGAAAGGTGTCCCTGCTCAATTTTGTCGACTATAACATCTGGGATCCCAATCAGTTCCCCAAACTACAATCTGATAAATACACAGAGGTCATCCAATGATAATATTGAACTGACATATTAGTGATGCAAGAGTGGGAAAGACCCCTAAAGAAATCCGGTATTATTTCCCTCCTTAAATGTTTTCATTTTGGTCGGGCTCAAGTCATCCAGTCATGTGTTAGTTTTGTCCTCACCAGAGTGCACAGGGGTTACCTGTGGCTGGAACATGCCTATATTATGGACTAGGGAATTATACATAGGATTTTTGACCTTCCCACTTATGACAAAGATTTGATGGATAGTCTCATAGAAAAGGATGCACCACAGGAGGAAATTTATTCTAAATTTGACACACGCAAGGGAAAGCATTGGGTTGTAATCCCCAAAATTAATAATTCGGCTATCATGTTTGCAACACAACTACTTGCATGCAAACTTATTTTCAAGTGTTGGAAGGAAGAATGCACTCACGGGGTCGTTCTCATAGCAGAGCGTTGTGTTGTTGGGATTCAGGTGGCCTTGGCCCCCTACTTGTTTAAATAATTCATCACCAACTATATCGACGTGCAGGATCAGGGGAAATAATTTCATTATAGTTGAGTCCTTCTGTTACTGGGTATGGTACTATGGAGACCACCCCTTGAATTTGAAATTGATATGGATATTTCCCCATCATTTATTTCTCTTGGGTTCTTACAGCTCCAGCATTCCAAGAATGCAGAGGTCCATGCGACGATCACCAAATCCTTTTTTCAATGGTACACACAGTTGATCAATTCTTTTGCTGAGAGGGTTTGCATCTCGACCCACATCTTCGACATGTATGAGGGATATCTTCAATTTTCGTGTAATTTCCATAACGTTTTCATATCTCCTCACACAGTTATAGGCAAGTCGAAAGTAGTCCTCCCATTTTGTATTATAGAGAGGGATATCATGGAGGGAATTACAAATTGGCCTGCCAAATACCAACCTCCCTTCTTAGAGGTGCAAGATGAATTTGAGCTAAGAACAAATAATTTCCATGAACATAATAGGGTCATGTTGCTACCCAGAAATGAAAAAACGATGATGCCTCAAAGGAACGTGTGTCTCCCTTTCTGATGACTGCATGTAGGGCGATGGTGGATATAACACAAAGGATGTGGCTACTGAAAAGAAAAAGAAATCGTCCAAAATTCATTAAGCTCTTCATATCGGCCTTGGTTGCAGCCCAAAGGGATATCAATTATCTCCACCCCACGCGAACTCTATAGAGGAAGATCTCCCCCCATATTCATCCTAAGCTAAAATTATTCCTAGTTCCAACAAACGAAGGCATACAACTATCTAGGAGAAAGAAAATATTGATCCCCAATACCAAGAAGACAAATAGCCAAGTTGATGAAGGAAATTTGAGCGTAGTTGGCCAAACAAAAGTTGTTCCAAAGTGACATGGTGAGGAAGGTGGACACTCTGGTCCAACAACTGGCTATATCCTCACCACCAGAGTCTCCACCCCTAGCACCCCAATCCATCGATGATCCAGGACCAAGCCAACATTGAGTGCTTACCATCAACCCACTCAACATGATCCATTATGATTCATCTAGGACAAAACTTGACCTCTCACAGGTCCCTACATTCAAGGCTTCATCACTACTATGATATACTAAATGGGGAGCACAAACAAACTCTTTCCCAGAGCAGGCTCATTTAGGCCTTTGAATTGAACAAGAAGTCTCCAGTCCGAGATCCCAATTACAATAGGAATCCCATGTGCATCAAGAAGTTGAAGAGGTCTAAGAAAAATTACAGGGCTTGCACATTGCTGAAGTGGTTGCGCATACATAAAGTTAGCGCCAATATGCAATTGTCCTATCTAATAACATAATGATGGTTGCTAATCTTAACGAGGTCTATTCCCAAGTTTATCAACATGAGGAGGTTTAGCCAGAGCTTCTGGCCCCATAGAAAATCAAAGAAGACACCGAGCATGTTCATGTCCTGGAATCTCACAATCTAGTACTTCGTGCACATATTCAATAGTTAACACTAGAAGAAACAAAATTGCAGTGACAAATTGTAACAATAGAAGCAATTGTTTGGGACATACATGGTCGAGCCCATTATTTTTCAAAATTAGTCAATAATAGTTTTAATTTGTGGAATCATTTTCAAAGTCTGCTAGAACTTACTTATATCTATGATAGAGTTCGTGCAACTGAAATTGAGGTCGCACAACAAAAGAATGACTTGGCTTCTTTACCTCTCGGGGAGCGTGCCACTGTGATGCTAATAGTTGTAGAAAAAACAAAGGAGATCATTGCAGCTCAGGCTGAGAAACAAAGTATATTAGAGATCATCACTTATGCAGCCGATAAGGCCTTGATTTTGTTCACACAACTTTTTGATGCACATGTTTTTTTCAACCTCTTAATTGAGAAAATAAACACCGCAAACATGATAGCTTCTTAGGTCACTACAACGGAAACTAATGTGGTTTTTCATATTACCTAGGATCTTTAGGGCTACCTCAATGAACCTGAGAGCTATTTTAAGGAGTTCATGTAGGAACTCAAAAAAATAGTTATGTTCGTTGTGACGATCATTCCATGAGGAATTTAGCTCAGGGACGAGCCAAGTAATAGTGGTGGGGGCCTATTGGCACCCAAAGTTTTGGGTTAATCTTGCACGTGTGCACAAATAAATTTGTGCGCACCCATTCCATTTTTTGTGCATGTAAGCTAATACACAGAGAATGACAATAAGTGCACGTTAGACCAAGTTTTGATATTATGCACCAAGTCCAAGGTCTATCAAATGCGTGTCGGTCCAAGTTTTTAAGCGCACCAGAAATCAAGAAGAAGCACGCTGGAATCAAGAAAGGAATCATTGGGAAATATTCTCAAATGATTACTACCAGTAGCACAAGGGAACATGGAGATGACAAAAGATGAGTTGGAAAGGCATTTAAGATTGCCCTAATTCTAGAAAGGATATGTGGTCTGTAGATAGGAATCAGAAGCCTGAGAGACTGTTATTTAGTAGACCAAGTGGAGCATAACTAAAAGAGACAGATCTCCCAAGTAGAGAAATCTATAAAAGGAAGCAGCGACATCGAAAATGGAGTTACACACTCGCTTAGAGGATTCATTGAGTCATTTTTTGTGTCATGGAGCTTGCTCTCAGCCTCTATAGTATTGTAATTTTGTAATGCTTATGACTATAATTTTGAGTCTGTCATATGTCTAAGTTATGAAACGATGTGCATGGTGCAATACATTGTAACTCTAGGGAATTATCTAAAGATGACATGAGACTCTGTTGTTTTCAAGTATGCTTTGCTTAATGTATGTTTGTGTTTAATGGAATGGAAGGAGTAATAAAGTTGTAGCAATTTTGATCTATCATGTATCACTTATGTGTTATTTGGATATGTGCATGTATTTTTTTACATATTGATAATATTAAGTTTTTGTTAATGGAGTGTATGGATTCCATCCTGGATGGATCCCTGTGTGTTTAGTCCTTCATCCCTGTCACAAGACTAGATGGTCTCTATGATTCTCATTGTGTCTCAGGTGAGACCTTCTTCGACCTTCGCTAAATATTGATATGTTGATGCTTTGGGGGTTGTTTTGGTCAACTCTAGATGAACCCTAGGTCTAATACCCCTAGCATTAATAACAACATGTGAAAGCATGAAACATCCCAACAATCCTCATATCTAAACTTGTGGAAACATGTCTCTTGGTAATTCTCACCAATTTCCATAACCTATTTTGTTTATGACAAAAATCTCTTCACTAGTAAAAATAGATCGTTAAACCCCACCTTCATAGTGGCCAAATGAAACCATAATACACGACATCTTCTCTTCAATGCAGGACATAATCCAAATCTAATACCACTTGATGCAATGAGAGGCTGCAATAGAGGTCACACAAAAAATGTATCAAAAGCATAAACAATTTTTTTTTTTTTTTTTTAAGTAAGAAAGGGGGAGAATCCTTCTATTCAATCCATGAAAAAGTGAAAAGTGATACATTGAGTTGTTGAAGGGAGAAGACCCCTCAGATTTGAAACTAGCATATGCTAAAAGAGAGCCCCATAGAGCGCGTGGGCAAAGCAAGATGAAACATTACAAATTAAGGAGAAAGGACCGGATCATTGTGTTGCCCGGGGAGGATCCTTTCTACCTTTTTTTTTATGAACATCAATCCAACCAGAGGAGCTGGTAGGCTCAGTAGATTTTACCACCAAAGCCAGATGGTCTAAGGAAGTGCCATAATCTTGAGCTACTAAATTCAAGGGTGCTTCTTTGTCGCTGTCTGAGTTGTTTGATTCATGAGGTCGCTTCTGAGTCCCTGGGAGCGACGCTGTGATCATGATTGTGTCAATTGTTTCCCCCTTTTCGTGAGGTGGGTGCAAGGACTTAACTGCGGGAGTTGGGGTCATGACTTCCGAGTCTGCAAGATTTTGTGCCGAGGTTGTAGGCTAGTGTTTTGGGTCAGCAGTTGGCTGCTTAGCGAGAGTTGGGGCCTGCAAAGGCCTTGAGGAAGGCGTAGGAGTTGGAGCCTCTTTGTGATGTTGCTTGTTGTCGGAGGAAGGGTTCGGGTGGCTTTTGTGAGATTTTTTTCCTTGCCAACCATTGGCTCTTTTCTGTGCTCCCAAAGTTGAGGGAGGGATGGGGGAAAGAGGACAAGTTGCCTGGAGGTGCCCTGTTTGCTGACAGGAGCGACATCTGAAGGTGGTGTTCTCATAGTCGACCATCTGTATGAAAGGATCTTCATCACCCCAGTCTATAAGAATCCTATCTAGAAGCCCTTGACTGAGGTCAATTTCAACGCATAGGCGGGCGAAAGTGACGAATCCTTTCGTTATTCTGTCTGTGTCTATCTTGATAAATCTACCCAATGCATTTCCCAGTGTGGGTAAAAAAGATGCAGAATAGAAATGCAGGGGTAGATTGGGTAGTCTTACCTAGACTGGTGTAGTCATGGCTGTCATGGTCAGTGGATTGAATTCTGGGAACCATCGCTGCATGGAGAGTCCAGATCTGCCCCAGAACCAAGGACCTTTCTCTAGCACGCATTGACATTCGACTTCTGTGGAGAAGTTGACGATGAAGAACCCCTTGGAGCAGAAGAACAACTCATGCCCCTCCGACCAGGTCTTGTTAACCCATTCCTTTAGCGTAGGTGTTGAGGGCCAAAGTCCGTTGAAGTGGCAAATGAGGGCTTTGGCCTGGTAGAGAAAGGCGTAGCCATAGACTTGGGGATGTTCGACTTCTGTTGTTGGAGATTCTGCGCACTACTCCACAATGAAGGTAGATCCAAAGGGCTCATTTACTTTTGAAGCTTCATCCTTGAAGCCTGAAGGAGCGGAAGTTCCTGATTTCACGGCTTGCTTGTAAGAGCTTGGATGAGTGGCTGAAGGCACTCCTCCACGCAACCTAGAAGTGAGAGAAATGGTTGTGTTTTTTAGATTTTTGTAGTCCTGTAGAAGAGAGCCATCTCCAAGCTGTCGTCCTTCGAAGATTAGTTGTTGGAATCCAGGCAGAATACCTGTAGCTTGGTGGATTTGGGTTTTGAGTTCAAAAACGGAAACTAAGTCTTGAACCTGCAAGTAGAGCGAAGATCCGGCAATGGTCTTTATAAAAAGGGGGAAGCTTGCTGTAGTTTCAGAGCTAGTCTTGCCGCAATATTCCGAGTGAATCCTCGGTCCTGCATTCCTCTTAACTAGATTTTTGCACCAGAGTGAAGGCGGAGAATCCCCCAAGAGCCAAAGAACTATGAGGTCTCTGTTATTTGACTGGATTCCAATCTTTAGGTCAAGGCGGTGGCGGTGGCGGCTAGGGTTTAGCACTTGTCGCACCCTCCGCCTATTCTCAACATTGATTCGGTCCCAAATCGCTGGTTCTCTCTCGCCAGAGAATGAGTCGGAGTTGTCCTCCTCAGTTTCCTCTACGCCGAATGCTAGTTCTATCCCGACCTCCTCGGCTTCGTCACAGACCATAACCTCCGTAGAAATGAACTTCAAATGGGCTTGAAGGATGAGAGGGAGCTCTTGGTCGACCTTACGCTGAGAGTGGTGAGACTTCTCAATCTCTTCGGCCCCAAACACACACTGGTAGAAGCTTATGGCATCCACAGCATGCGGTGCCTCCACAATCAAATGGGGTTTCAAGGTAGAGAACGTTGGCAGCCTGGCCACCGCGCCATTTCCCTTGTCGTTCTCCGCTACAGCCGGCACAATCTCCTTAACACAGAGACGACGGTCGCTCTGAGGCCTTATGAACTTCTTGATGCGGTTCTTCACAGTCTTCTTGTTCAGCAGAGGAATCGCCATTGTCCCTGGAGGAAACTCTAAATATTGAGTTTATCAAAAGCATAAACAATTATTTGGAAACAAATCAACAAGGAAATAAAAATATATGGGCATAACTCATCAACCCAAAACTTTGTTATCTTTTATTCAACGACAATGGGTCAAACTCTTAGTTTTAATATTACATTCACAAAACCATCATGGTCTTTGTATTCAACATAGACCCAACTATAGAAGGATAATATATGAGGGCTCAAAGGCCCTTTTCTCATTTACAAATCTCATATTTATGCTTGTTACCTTCGTCTTTTTTCCTTTCAACTTCCCAACTATTCAAATTCAACTCATCATATTCTAAGGGCTTTTAAAATTCACTAAGGACAAAAAGAGATTTCATTGCATTACAAATTATTCCAATTCTATGAAAAGTGACTCATTAAATGAAGTCCATGTATGAATGAAGGCTCCATGGTCACATGAAATAATTCAAGGTAGTCATCATATGGTCACTTATGCTTAGAATGTACACAACAATTCCAAATTTGCACTAATTGCCCCAAATTCCAAGCCAACTATTAAAAATAGGGTACAAATTTATGTGAGAGGGATCATGCCAAAATTAGTACAAGTGTTCTTTTGAGAATGTGAGACGTGATTCCTATATATTTTCTCATTGCTAACAAAACCCTTATCTCAAAATTTTGAAATTAACCTCCATTTTCCCCTATTGAATATGCCAAGGAAACAACTTTTGTAAATTTCAATGAATTGACCAACAGTGCCTTTCTTCACTAAAATCCATACCTAGGGTTCATTTATGTAATATCCCTAGGCTGAACCCAATTGTAAATGTAAATGTACTTAAGCTGGTGAGTTGTTTGCTATCATTGTGTATGCACCTTTCATGGCATAGTGCACACATGTACTGTAGAGTAAAATGATGAAGTCTGCACATTCTTGGATACCACACGCAACAACTTAAGTGTGCACGATTTTGAGGCCAGGGAGCCTTTTGTGTATATGATGTGTTTTATAGGCTAGTGAGACAGTTATTATAAGCTAAGATGCTTATGTTTTGATTAGGCCGAAGAGCCTAGATGTTAAAGGCCAGTGCGCCTAATTTTGTATATGTCTCATAATTAATATAAAATACATCGTTGTACGCATATTGGTCATGATAAAAGAGATGGGGGAATAAAATCCACTAGTTAGGGAAAGGGTAGGGCTAAAAGTTAAGGAAAAGGGCTAAGCTAGGGAGCTTAAGACAAAAAGGAATATTATATTAATATTTCTTAAATCATAAATTATGGATAATTATTTTATCCTAAGTTCTAAAGTTGGGGACAAGTGGACCAAAGTAGCTCCCAACATGACAAGTGTCAAGTTGGGGACATGCATACATATTGTTGGGACTTAGTTCATTTTCCCATCTTTTCCATCATTCAGTCATCCAGTCAATCATCCATGAGCATGCACACACCCATTGAGTTATCTTTTTCATCTTCATGACTGTACCCGAACTTGTATCCATAGCCATTTTGTGTTGGTGTATCTGGTTAGCTTGGGAGTTGGACTGAAGAAGCGAGTTGTCAGTCTCGTGGAATATTGAAGAGGTGGGTTGTTAGACCCGTGAGAAATTATCTAGGTGAGAGAATTGATGGGAATTGATTTCCTAAAGGTGTTAAACTGCAGCTACAGTGCTCTGAGACTTCCTATCCAACCTGTTACTGAAGACCCGAAAGGAAGTGGGGTAGCCGAAGGACTGTTGAGAAGAGAAGGGGCACACTTCCTTGGGTGGGACAGGCATGTGGGGAATGAGGGACTGTAGGTTGTTAGTTTGAGTTGGCACCTGAGACAAAGTCTTTCCTGTTGTCTATGAGCCTTGAGCCTGGTTAGGAATCCCTTTACCTAAGTGGAGTTTAGTCCCAGTTTGGGGGTGACTTACTGTTGAGAGTGATGAATAGTGTGGTCTAAGGCTAGGAGGTTAGTGGAAGGTCTGCACGCAGTTGGTGACATTCTTACCAAGATAAGTGCCAATTGTGTAATAAATTTGCATGCTTATTCTTATGGGTTATCATATGCATGGTTATAATTGTGTTTATTTTTATGGGTATTTCCTATATATGCTTCATGTATATGTTTATTTCTATTTCAATGTGAATCTGTGTATTTACAGATGTATTTGTATGTTTATGTTTTATATATAATTCTTCCGAAAGAGTTCTGTGTGTGTGTATTTTAATTGCGTGTAGTTCGAAAAATTTATTTGGCATAACTTAGTTGGATACTGGGTATGTTACAGTATGTTCTGCAGAGAGATCAGTAAGAGTTCTATGGCATAGCGTGGCCCGGCATGGATGGTTGGGGACATTACAACATGGCACCAGAGCTTCAGTTTTCAACACTAAGCCTGGATGGGCTGAGCAAGTTGAGTTGAAGTGAAATGTCACAGAGGATTTATTTCGAAGTGGCTAAATTTCAGTTTGTAGAGTGTCCATGGTAAAAAGTAACAACAACTGGGCGAAATTGGGGAAAAGCCCTAATTTATGTTGTTAAATTCATGAGAAAATGGAGAAATTCGACCAAGTGGTGAGATATTAATGTTTTAATATCTGTTCTAGCAAATTCAGACCTGGAATTGGTTGAATTTGAAGTTACGGTGAAGCCATGACAGATGGAGCGATATTAGTAAATAAAATTCTCAATTCGGGAATTGATTTTTGGTAAATGCATTCCAGAAATGTCAACCTACAACGATTTTGTTGTTGCATAAGTTGAACTGGTGTTATCGAGGTGAAATTGAATTAATTTCATAGTTGCAGAATGTCTATAGTAAATTGGTAAAAAAAAAAATTAAGCAAAAGCCCCAATTTCTACAGCGGAATTCACAAGGAAATGATGCGCATAAAAATGAGTGTGCACAGGAGGGCACACTAAAAAAACATGATACGCAATGAAAATCTTGTGATAGGTAAAATTTGGCACTGCGCGACAAGATATTGGCGTGTTGGTGCACTCGCTAAATTTTGGTGTCACACGGAAAATGTTAGTGTGCCGGTATGCGCACTAAATTTCGGTGTTGCGTGGAAAAATGTTAGTGTGCAGGTGTGCGCACTACATTCCGGTACTGCATGGAAAAAAGTTAGTGTATGGGTGTGCGCGCTAAATTTTGGTGTTGCGTGGAAAAATATTGGTGTACAAGAGCGCGCACTAAATTTAGCATTGTACGGTGTGAAAACACATAATAATGATGCACATGGTGTGCACAGTGTTGGCAAAGTGTAGAGAAGTTTTGTTGGTGCGGGTACAATGTGGGTATATGTTGTTGTGCGACAGTTAGTTAGTGGTGCGCACATAGTTTTGGTGCGCGGTGGAGACATACTAAACTCTAGCATGGTGCAACGCGTAGAGTACAATGCGCGCGGAATATCAGCACGTGATACAAAAACAGCGCGCAACAAGTAATAGTGCAAGAACCAAAACTGTGCGCGGTGAATATTGGTACGTGACACAAAAGTAGTGTGCAATTATTGGCGCAACAGAGAAGTGATACACAGTGGTTTTAAAGTGTGTGAAGCATGATTTACCTTGTGTTTTTGTTTTGCATGGTGAATATGGGTTTACAGGTTGAAATTTGTGCACGCGAAGTAGTTTGAAGGGTGAACAACAACATAAAACCAACGATATTCTGCGACGTTTTATATCATTTGAACGTCATCTCTTTTGCAGTGCATTTTTTAGACCCTTAAGAGAGTTTTAGAAACACAAAAACCATGAGAAGAGTGTGCCAAGGCACACTTTGTCTTTTTAGCTCAAATAAAAGAGCCTGGAGAGAGATTTCTAATGGTGTAAATCGTTCGTCAAACAGAGATTTTATGAGAAAGTTACAACACAAACAGTGAAGGGTAAATTTTAAGACCCCACTAACTTCAAAGAGCCATAACTTTCTGCTTCGGAATTAGATTGAGGCGCAGGAGCAGTCAATGGAAATATGTTGAGCCATAGAAGACAGTCCCAGTACCCAATTAAATTTATGGGCATGCTAAAAATTTTTAATATGGAAAAGAAGATACATGTAGCATATCAGTTACAATATGGTATTTTGGCCTAGAATTTCAACAGGCTGTAACTAGCAGCCCAGAACCCAGAACGAGTTGAAACTTGGATAGAGTGTCCATAATATGTATATGAGGAAACACAATTGATATCCTATGAAAAATACAAAGGATTAGGTGCAAAAATGCATAATTACAATGCAGAGTTGCGCCAAGTTAAAAAATGAACAAAAAAAAATAATGGGAAAATTCCAAGTAGCCGTAACTTTCTGCTCAATACTCGGAATTGAACATGGGAGAAGGCTTTGGAAAGGTCTTAGACAGTGGAATATAAATATCCACCTAGAAAATTGATCGTGGAATTCAATTTTCCATGAAATCAAAATAAATAATTCTGATATATATTATTGAACCAAAATGGTTCATATTTTCATGAAATTGTTGAAACAATTAGCCTAACAAAGTTTTGTTGGTTGCACATTTTGCAGAGTTAACAAAAACTAGATCAGATCAAATATCAACACAAATTACATAGTAATGAAAGAGGCATAGAGGACTTACATCCAAGAATATGAGATTATAGGGATGGATGTCCATTTGGGCATTGAAGGAACAAACTCCAATGGACATGGAGATGAAAGGGATGAAAACATAAATATGGCATAGACCATTAAAAATTTGCAAAAGGATGTCAAAAGCCATAAGGCTGATAATGAAAGGCTTATGAAATCCAAGGAGTAGAAGGATGACTTCAACATGAATTTATTGCAAAGCTTGAACCGAATAGAGAAGAAATTGGATAAGGAGAGTGGCTTAAGAAAATCTGGAAGTCACAGGCCTCCTGATGAGAAACGAAGAACCAGGAGTGTTAGCAGACATCACCACCACTCCCCAAGGCATTCCAATAAGAGAGAACACAACAACTCGAGTCCTGTTGGCAGCCAACCCAATTTTTTTTTATTGCTCTCAAAAGCTGCCTACACCCCTTGTCGTATTACGACAAACCATTGTCGCATTGCGCTAATGGACAATCATCTTTTCTTGCGATCATTACAATTCAATATCAACTGAAGTTTTCACAACTGCAAGTGTGAAAACAATTCTTTCATTGATTAGATTGTCATCATCCTTGGTTGATACTTGATCACTGGTATATCATCTGATCGCTAATGTTGTATCAGACTTATGTTCTTGAACATTCTTGATTGCGCATTTGGGTATATTTCACTGTAAAACCTTTTGGCATGAAAGTTATTGGTCTTATCTATGAAAATTGTTTAATGGATTTGGTCATATTGTTTTTTATCC
>ML780400.1:482131-506618 GCA_009831015.1 Picea engelmannii
GTTTCCTTACGAGACCTTAGAGCGGCCAACGGAGCCGTTAAACTCGTCAGGGTGGTCCATACCAAACGGCTTGGGTTATTTAGACAACCCTGGACCGGTTCCACTCTTCCAGTTGACGGATGGACTGTTTCGCCCGTCAACAAGTCCATCCCCTATTAGGAAGCATAAGGGGTCTGGGGTGGATGAGCTACGAGGAGAAATGAACAAAATCAAACCTCCTACATTTGATGGTGAGCACAAGAAGGATGAAGTTGCAGAGAAATGGTTGTTGGGGATGAGAAAGTATTTTAAATTTCATAATTATTCTTCTCATGCAGAAGGTAGAATTGCTATCTATCAACTCAAGGGAAAGGCATCCATGTGGTGGGATCAGCTTGTGCAGGTGCAACACATTAAAGAGAAAAGTGTTATCTTTTAGTCAAGTATTTCAAGAAGAAATACTTGACTAAAAGATACTATGACAAGAAAATGAAAGATTTCTTTGAACTCAAGCTTGGGAGTATGGCAATAGATGAATATGAAATAAGGTTTTTAGAATTGTTGAAGTATGTCTCTTTCATCAAGGATGAGACAGTTAAGATTTAGAGGTATTTGAGTGGATTGTCATGCTTCATTAGTGAAAAAATATAGTATGATGGTCCCAAGACATTGGAGGAGACCATAAGGAGAGCTAAATTCCTATATGCTCAATAGAAAGAAAGGCCAACTTTCCAAAAATCTTGGGAAGACAAAAAGAAATTCAAGATGGATCAGATGAAGAAGGGAGTTAAGACACTATTCTTCAAAAATAATCCATGGGGACAAAAAGATCCTAGAGAACCCAAAACAATTGAGGCAGGGGGTCAAATGCCAAGGAAGCCACCTATTCAATTTTGGGGTTGTAAAGGGGATCATATGTTCTCAGATTTCCCTCACGGAGGTGAAAAAGGGAGAACTGTTCACAATGTACAGGAAGATGAAACAATGGAGGACATGGGCAGAAATGTACCAAGGATCTTTGTATCCCTGGACAAAAAGCAAGAAGAGTATCAGTCACATATGATTGAAGTAGAAGGTATGATCAACAACCAAACCATTGCTATTTTAATTGATTCAGGATCTAGTCATAGTTATACAGATCCTAAGATGGTCGAAAGTTTTCATTTTTCAAGAAGCAATCATGGGAAATCCTGGTTGGTGCAGCTAGCTACAGGAGCCAAAAGAAAAATTAATGAGATGGTTAAGCCATGTCTTATGGACATGAATGGACTAAACACCAGGGCAGATTTGAACATCTTGCTTTTAGGTTTCTATGACTGTCTAATTGGGATGGATTGGTTGGACCAGCATCATGCCATCCTAGATTGTCATAACAAGGCCTTTACTTGCTTGGATGAGGAAAGGACCCTAAGGAAGGTGCAGGGAATTCCTAGGGCAGTAACGATCAGAGAAATTTCAGCATTGCAGTTGAAGAAATGTTACAGAAAAGGGTGTCAAATATTTGCATCACAGATGGAAGAGACACCTAAAGATAAGGTGCCAAAATTGGAAGATTATGCAGTACTGGAAGATTTTGAAGATGTGTTCAAGGAGGTGCCAGGACTACCCCCAAAGAGAGATATTGATTTCTCTATAAATTTAATGCCTGGAGCAGCTCCAGTGTCAATGACTCCATACAAAATGAGTACACCAGAGTTGAAGGAGTTGCAAATGCAACTTGAAGAACTTATGAAGAAGGGATATATACGCCCAAGTGTGTCACCTTGGGGTGCCCCAATCTTGTTTGTGAAGAAGAAAGATGGAACATTAAGATTGTGCATTGATTTCAGACAGTTGAATAAAGTGACTGTTAAGAACAAGTATCCTCTGCCAAGGATTGATGATCTTTTTGATCAATCGAAGGATGCAAAGATCTTTTCAAAGATAGATCTTAGGTCAGGATACCATCAGGTAAGGATTAAAGAGGAAGATATCAGAAAGATTGCCTTCAGGACAAGGTATGGTCATTATGAGTTCACAGTGGTGCCATTTGGGTTGTCAAATGCACCGGTTGTTTTCATGTGCTTAATGAATGGTGTTTTCTGAGAATATTTAGACAAGTTTGTCATTGTCTTTTTGGATGACATTCTTGTATATTCCAAGTCAGAAGAAAAGCATGAACATCATTTGAGGATGGTGTTGCAAGTATTAAGGAAGCATCCATTGTATGCCAAGTTGAGCAAGTGCTCATTTTATCAGAGGCAAATTCATTATTTTGGGCATATCATTTCAAAGGATGGGATAGCAGTGCATTCTGAGAAGATAGAAGCCATTAGAGAATGGTCAGTGCCAAAGAATGTGACAAAAGTAAGATCATTCATGGGCCTCGTAGGCTACTATAGGAGATTTATTGAAGGATTTTCAAAGATTGCACACCCAATCACTTCCTTGCAAAGAAAGGGTGTGAAGTTTCAGTGGACATTGAATCGTGAAAAGAGTTTCCAACACTTGAAACAATTATTAACAAGTGCTCCAATACTAAGGATTGCATACCCAAATGAAGACTTCGTTGTATGCACAGATGCATGTAAAGAGGGACTTGGTGGAGTCCTCAGTCAAAATGGGTTTGTTATATGTTATGAATCAAGGAAGTTAAAGGAACATGAAAGACACTATGCCACTCATGATTTGGAGTTGGCAGCCATAGTGCATGCCTTGAGGAAATGGAGACAGTGCCTCATGGGAAAAATGTTTGAGCTAACAACAAACCATAATGGTCTGAAATATTTATTTAATCAGCCAACTCTAAATGCTAGGCAAACCAGATGGTTAGAATTTCTAAGTGAATATGACTTTGATATAAAGCATATCAAGGGAAAAGAGAACAAAGTGGTTGATGCACTCAGAAAAAGAGTACATGAATTGCATTCTACAACCATTAGCATGTACCAATCAGATTTGAAAGGAAGAATTATAGAGGCTGCCAAATCAGATTTGCAATACAAGGAATTAGTTGCAAAATTACAACAAAGTAATTTGCAGCAGAAAATCGAAGAATATAAGCTAGATAATGATGAAATTCTCATGTATAGGGGCATAATTTATGTACCAAATTCCCCGAAATTGAAAAACTTGATATTGAGACAAATGCATAATGTGCCTTATGTTGGGCACCCAGGATATCAGAAAACTATTGCAACTATCAAGAGCCAATATTATTGGCCACACATGAAGAAAGATGTTGTTGATTTTATTGCCAGATGTTTGGAATGTCAAAAAGTAAAGGCTGAGCATAGACACCCAGCTGGTTTGCTACAACCATTACCCATTGCTGAGTGGAAATGGGAAGTTGTAACAATGGATTTCATCACCAAACTTCCCAGACAAACAAACAACATGATTCTATCATGGTAGTGATGGATAAGCTTAGTAAAGCTACACATTTTTATTCTAGAAGCTCACTCACAAGGAAGCCAACATCGTTGATATTTATATGAAGGAAATTGCTAGATTACATGGCATACCCAAGACAATTGTGTCTGACAGAAATCCAAAATTTACCTCAAAAATTTGGAAGGGATTATTTAATGGATTTGAAACAAATTTGAATTTTAGTGTATCTTATCATCTAGAATCACATGGGAAAACAGAGAGGTTGAATCAAGTGATTGAAGATATGTTAAGGATGTATGTGATGGATAAACCATCAAAATGGGAAGAATACCTACACTTGGTAGAGTTTTCTTATAACAATGGGTACCAAGCATCTCTAAAGATGAGCCCATTTGAGGCACTTTATGGAAGAAAGTGCAACACACCAGTAAGCTAGGATAACCCAACAAATAGAGAAGTGGTTGGGCCAGATTTGCTCAGGGAAATGGATGAGAAAATGATTAAAATAAAGAAAAATTTAAAGGCAGTCCAAGACAGGAAGAAAAGTTATGCTGATAAGGGAAGAACTCACATGGAAATTAAAGTGGGTGATCATGTATTCTTAAAAGTGAAAGCCAACAAAAGTTCCCTGAAGTTGGGAAATTGTTCAAAGTTGGCAGCTCACTATTGTGGGTCATTTTAAATCCTAGAAAGGATTGGTCCAGTATCTTATATGATTGCATTGCATGCATCTATGTCTGTTCATAATGTATTCCATGTATCATTGCTCAAGAAATATATACTTGATGATAATCATGTTATTGATTGGAATGTGATCCAGGTGGAGTAAGAAGGCGCTTTCCAAGTGCATCTGGTGCGCATTCTGGACTGGAAAATCAAACAGATCCAGAATCAAGCCATAGGGCTTGTAAAGGTCCAATGGACCTGATATGGTCCTAAGGATGCTACTTGGGAGCATGAGGATGAAATGCGAGAAAAATAACCACATCTTTTTGAGGATTTTAAAATTTTGTTGTATATGGGTACATGATGCACTAAGAACAGTGCATAAATAAGGGGAGGGGATTGTAATATCCCTAGGCCGAACCTAGTTGTAAATGTAAATGAAAATGTACTTAAGTTGGTGAGTTGTTTGATATCATTGTGTATGCACCTTTCATGGCATAGTGTGCACATGTACTGCCTAGTAAAATGATGAATTGTGCACATTCTTGGATACCACGCGCAACAACTTAAGTGCGCGTGATTTTGAGGCCAGGGAGCCTTTTGTGTATATGTTGTGTTTTATAGGCTGGTGAGCCAGTTATTATAAGCTAGGATGCTTATGTTTTGATTAGGCCAGAGAGCCTAGATATTAAAGGCCAGTGCGCCTAATTTTGTATATGTCTCATAATTAATATAAAATACATCGACCGACCACGATAAAAGAGACGAGGGACTAAACTCCACTAGTTAGGGAAATGGTGGGGATAGAAGTTAAGGAAAAGGGCTAAGCTAGGGAGCTTAAGCCAAAATGGAATATTATATTAATATTTCTTAAATCATAAAGTATGGATAATTATTTTATCCTAAGTTCTAAAGTTGGGGACAAGTGGGCCAAAGTAGCTCCCAACATGACAAGTGTCAAGTTGGGGACATGCATACATATTGTTGGGACTCAGTTCATTTTATCATATTTTCCATCATTCTTCCATCATTCAATCATCCAGTCAATCATCCATGAGCATGCACACACCCATTGAGCTATCTTTCATATCTTCATGACTATACCTGAACTTGTATCCATAGCCATTTTGTGTTGGTGTATCTGGTTAGCTTGGGAGCTGGACTAAAGAAGTGAGTTGTGAGGCCCGTGGGATATTGAAGAAGTGGGTTGTCATACCCATGAGAGATTCTCTGGGTGAGAGAATTGTTGAGAATTGATTTCCTAAAGGTGCTAAACTGCAGCTACAGTGCTTTGATACTTCCTGTTCGGGCTGTTGCTGAAGCTTGGAAAGGAAGTGGGGCAGCCAAAGGTTTGTTGAGCAAAGAAGGGGCACACTTCTTGGGGTGGGACAGGCATGTGGGGAGTGAGGGAATGTAGGTTGTTAGTTTGAGTTGGCACCTGAGACAGAGTCTTTCCTGTTTTCTATGATCCTTTAGCCTGGTTAGGAATCCCTTTACCCAAGTGGAGTTTAGTCCCAGCTCGAGGGTGACTCACTGTTTAGAGTGATGAACAGTGTGGTGTAAGGTTGGGAGGTTCGTGGAAGGTCTGCATGTATTTGGTGACATTCTTACCAAGATAAGTCTCAATTGTGTGATAAATTTACATGTTGCATTGTTATTTACGTGTTTATTCTTATGGGTTATCATATGTGCGGTTATAACTGTGTTTATTTTTATGGGTATTTCCTGTATATGTTGCATGTATATGTTTACTGTTATTTTGGTGTGAATCTGTGTATTTACAAATGTATTTGTATGTCTACGTTTTATATATAATGCTTCCACAAGAGTTCCATGTGTGTATATTGTAATTGCATGTAGTTCGAAAAATTTATGTGGCATAGCTCAGTTGGATGTTGGGTATGTTACAGTATGTTCCACAGAGAGAACAATAAGACTTCTCTGGTGTAACGTGGTGTGGCATGGATGGTCGGGGACATTACAATTTAAACAACAATTTGAGTGATTCAAGGTAGAGTGTATGTGTGTTTTCATTATCCACCTTTCTATAGATTTCCAATTTGAGCCTTGAAAGTTATTACTGTGCAAAAATACTCAAATATGCATGTGTTTTACATAGTGTCCAAATAATCTAGGAGGCCTTACCTAAATGCATGAAAACTATGTTTTATACATGATATGATGAAAACATTCATCCAAGCCTATATAATTCCATGTTAGGCACAAAACCTGGGTCGTATATTTCCTTTATTCATCTGCAATGCACGTTGTTTTCCTACAAATCTTCCCTTTGACATGGTTTTTCCTTACTTGGCTAGGGTTTCTCCTACATGACTTTCCCTAGATATGATGAAAACTCCCTTGGTATTTGAGATTTGAAACTGCAAATAATGTGGATCCCTCTATTTCCTTTTTCTCACAGAAATTCTCCTACCAATCTTTGACAAGGGAGATGGCCTTGAGGAGTGAAAATGTAATATTTTCCCTATCGAAAAAGTTGTGGACAAAAAAATACCCTTCTAGAAGGTTTAACCATTTATCTACAACATATGCATCTATTTGAACTTCAAATATAGGAATATCAAAATTGATATGTACCTTGAAGGGGGAGACGGCTCCGCTTGAGGTGGATGTGTCACTTGCCAGCAGTCGTCGAAGGATTTGTGCAAAGTTGTCCATCATCTTGTTCCTCTGTCACTCAAGGGATTCCTCAAGCAACATTTTGAAAGGATCTCCTATCCCATCATCTTAATTTTCTCCTTCCATGGATGGTTTCTTGCGCGTGAGAGAGAATTTTTCCTCAAGAGAAACAAGCTCGAGACCCAACTCTCTATACCCTGACCGCGTTGGGGACATGCATTAAAAAAATGACAAGGAGCAGACCGCTCTGATACCACAGATTTATGAGCAGAATAGGGTTAACACTTTGGATTAGGCTGTGAGTACAACTCTCCAAAGTTTTCGAAACAAACGTTAGCATCCTGAGCTAGGGAGAGTCAAATCCAATTGTCGTATTGGTTTTCTGGGATCCCCCTCTCACACAGGGGTTACGCATGAGGTCACATTCGAGAGAATTACAGAATCCCTCTGTGGTTCAACTGTTTGTAGTGGTCGAATCGTATATTGGGGGTCACTTGGAGGTATACCCACGATTATGTGTGGGAGCCTCTCGGGTTGATTTCGGACTTGTTATCCTGCCCATATGTTTCAGATCAGACTGTCGATTGTACCCGCCCAGGGACTCACTGCGAATTGGTGTCTTTAGTTCCCATAATCTTTAGGTACTTACACAAGGTGACACTGCAGGGAAGTCTCACTCTACCTGGAACAGACATTGGTCAAACTCACTCGGGCTCCTTGGAGGGTAAATCCACAATTATTGCGTGGAAGCTTGCACCAAGGTGAAAGTCTGTTAAGAAGGTCACCATTGTAACTGTTCCACCATATCCTAGCCCCTTCTTGACTTGATCACGTGACGTTGTATTTCATCACCAAAAGTCGTCCATGTTGTATATATATAATAATCCACGAGTGGAGGTGGTGACAATATCGTATATATGAAAGATAATATTGTAAACATTTTGATGTTACGTTGACAGTTATTATGGTAATGGAAATCAATTAATATTTGTAAATATAAGAATGGCCATTTGTATGATTTGGCGTCCATGGTTATACTTTAGTTTTCTCTACCTTAAAAAAAATTTAATTTAATTTTTTATTTAAATGTAGGTACCAAACTTTACAGAAGTCTCTAATTCCAGCTCATATTTCTTAAAAACGATTTAGTACTTCCAAACTAAACCTCAAGAATAAGGTACCTGTTGAGTTGTTTCTTTAGCGCACTAAACATTATCCAAGGTTCTCAATACTGTATTATTTTTTCAATTTTATTCTTTTCTTAATGTTATGCTAAGTTCAAGTTTGCTTTAGCTCAGTTAGACATCATTCACATATCACTCAATATAACGGGGCTTCTTTATTATACTGCCGAATTCAAATTTATTATTGTCAAAATATCAACCTAATTTATTACGTGTTATTAGTGTCTCATTACTAAAAGTATAGTCCTAAGTTGTTACAATGAAAATCATAAAGCAAACAATGAAAAGTTCGATGAAGAAAAACCTTAAATTCATTTAATTGTGGAAAAAAAAATAATGCCCAGATTTTGAACATCGAAATTTGGTCTAATTTCTTTCAATATTTTTGAAGATAAAACTTTATCTTCGGTGTTCAGCCGATTTACATCCTAATAATCTATGCTGATAGGCGTCCCCCCTATTGGAATTGTTGGGTTAATCATCCTTTTAATTACAAAAATTAATCCGATGGCTAGAAAGTGAAGATGCTGGCATATTCTTCGTCTTACATTCAAATGGATGAATGAGATTTTCCTAATTAACTCTCTTGCATTTATCAATTCATTCGTTTATCATGTTTACTTTTTCACTTTTACAAAACATAATTAAGAATTTACTAGGTCAACTTATCAATTACCACGAATCATGATTTAGTAAATCCAAACAAAATTACTTCAATTTAACATTTACCTCTTTAGTTTTAACATTTACCCAGCATCAATTATCTCTTCATGTCTGCTAGGTTTGGCCATCTCTCCCATTGATGTATGGATCACTCTACTGGATGCGCGTGGCAATCTCCCATAGATGTATGGATCACAGGTGTTATTTTCCACTTACGTTTCATATTTACTTGGACTGGATGTGCATGGCAATGGAGTATGGATCATAGGTGTTATTTTCCACTTACGTTTCATATTTACTTGGACTGGATGCGCATGGCAATGGAGGATTAGGTGTCCTAGCAGTGGCGTTTCAGATCTGGACGTGGATTAATCATATTTACTATGAAATCATATTTACCTGGACTGTTTCATACGCCATGTCTACTAAACATTTATTAACATTTACTGTAACAACACTTTCACTATTCCACGAGATGTATCCACCGTTTCACGATGTATCCGTTGTTTCACTATGCCACAAGAGGCCAGGGAGAGGAGTGGATTAGCCTGCCGTTTCACTATGCCACGAGAGGCCAGGGAGAGGATTGGATTAGCCTGTATATTGTGTTTATGTGTAGTAACGTTTCTAAGGCATGTTGAAAATTTATCTTTGCGCAAATTTTCATGACCATTTCTTTATGTTTATCTTATTACATATCAAGAGAGGATACCATTGTTGATTTCTAACACAATTCTTGTGCAGCAACAAAAGACACAGGAGGTTGATTACGATTGTTTGCTGAAACACATTGAGGTATATTAATATATGTTTTCTATGAATTGATATGCGCCTGTTTTCTATGAATTAATATATTAATATCTGTTTTCTGTGAATTGATATGCGTCTATTTTCTATGAATTAATATCTGTTTTAATATGAATTCATATGCGGATTTTTAATATGAATTGATATGCGCATGTTTTCTATGTTCAGATTTATATGCGCCTGTGTTTTATGTTAAGATTTATATGCTTTAATATGAATTGATATGCATGTATTTTCTATGTTCAGATTTATATGCGCCTGTTTTTTATGTTCAGATTTATATGCTTTTAAATAAGTGATGTCTACTACAACTATTCTGCATTAGTAAAGGACAAAAGAGGTCGTTGGCACTGCATCAGTAAAGGACAAAAGAGATCGGTGGCAAAGACTGCAAACAGATTGAGGTAGGTTGATATGTATCTCACTTGCTTTTTCATAGTTTTATCCGTTCACACTTCTGCAATCTTAAACTGTACATCCTTAGTCTAAAGCTCAATAATCTTTCGACTATACATCGTTCTTCCTTGATGCCACTTTAGAACCAAAACAATGACAATTGTGTAATCAATGTTAAATGATTAGAATTAAACGATGAAGTTGATATCCGCCAGGAGATGGTTGCATGTAATCGACAGGATTGGTTGCATGTAATCGATAGGGTTTGGCATTTGTGCCAGAGGTTAAACCTTTATGGAATAATATTTAACATTTAAATTTAACATTCGCAGCAGAAAATAACCAAAACAATGACAATTGTGTAATCAATGTTAAATGATTAGAATTAAACGATGAAGTTGATATCCGCTAGGAGCTGGTTGCATGTAATTGACTGGGTTGGTTGCATGTAATCGACAGGGTTCGACATTTGTGCCAAGGGTAAAACCTTTCTGGAATAATATTTAACATTTAAATTTAACATTCGACAGCAGTAGAAAACCTTTAACATTCGACAGCAGCAGAACAACATTTAACATTTTAGCTTGAAATAGTTTGATATCCGCCAGGAGCTGGTTGCATGTAATCGACTGGGTTGGTTGCATGTAATCGACAGGGTTCGACGTTTGTGCCAGGGGTAAAACCTTTTTGGAATAATATTTAACATTTAAATTTAACATTCGACAGCAGTAGAAAACCTTTAACATTCGACAGCAATAGAATAACATTTAACATTTTAGCTTGAAATAGTTTGTAATGATTTAATAAAATCATTAGGGTCTTATCGTTAATCATTAGGTTTTGTTATGAACATAAAATATACATAAATAGATATTCATAACATAATAATAGTTAATAAATAATAATTATTAATAATGAAAGGTCATGTCTCAAAGGACGTGACTATTGGTAAAGGGAACCCCTGCGTGGGTATATAAGCAGGCCCTCACTCTCAATTGTAATCATCTCATATTATCTTATATATTATTATTCATTTATTATTTACAGTCCTATATGGATTACTTTACTATATTCCAGATATTTTGGATAATTCTTGTGTGAGCAAACTTTGTTCGTCTCAGGTTTATTAATATTGCACCAATGTTTGATTATTCAAAAACAAAATAGAATAATATTTTTTAATATTGCACCAATATTAACATTCATTAATCATTTGACAATGTTTGTTAATCATTAGGGTCTTATTAACAAACCCACTGAGAATGATCCTTAATCGATGATACTAATTCTATGAATTTTTCATTCGACGGCAGTAGAAAACCTTTAACATTTGACAACAGTAGAATACCATTTAACATTTTAGCTTTAAATAGTTTGATATCCGCCAGGAGTTGGTTGCATGCAATCAATTGGGTTGGTTGCATGTAATCAACAGGGTTCGACATTTGTGCCAGGGGTAAAACCTTTCTGGAATAATATTTAACATTTAAATTTAACATTCGACAGCAGTAGAAAACCTTTAACATTTGACAACAGTAGAATAACATTTAACATTTTAGCTTGAAATAGTTTGTAATGATTTAATAAAATCATTAGGGTCTTATCGTTAATCATTAGGTTTATTAATATTGCACCAATGTTTGATTATTCAAAAACAAAATAGAATAATACTTGTTAATATTACACCAATATTAACATTCATTAATCATTTGAGAATGTTTGTTAATCATTAGGGTCTTATTAACAAACCCATTGAGAATGATCCTTAATCGATGATACTAATTCTATGTTTTTTTCATTCGACAGCAGTAGAAAACCTTTAACATTCGACAACAGTAGAATAACATTTAACATTTTAGCTTGAAATAGTTTGATATCCGCCAGGAGCTGGTTGCATGTAATCGACTGGGTTGGTTGCATGTAATCGACAGGGTTCAGCATGTGTGCCAGGGGTAAAACCTTTCTGGAAAAATATTTAACATTTAAATTTAACATTCGATAGCAGTAGAAAACCTTTAACATTCGACATCAATAGAATAACATTTAACATTTTATCTTGAATAGTTTGTAATGATTTAATAAAATCATTAGGGTCTTATCCTTAATCATTAGGTTTATTAATATTGCAGCAATGTTTGATTATTCAAAAACAAAATAGAATAATACTTGTTAATATTGCACCAATATTAACATTTGTTAATCATTTGAGAATGTTTGTTAATCATTAGGGTCTTATTAACAAACCCATTGAGAATGATTCTTAATCGATGATACTAATTCTATGATTTTTTCATTCGACAGCGCTAGAAAACCTTTAACATTCGACAGCAGTAGAATAACATTTAACATTTTAGCTTGAAATAGTTTGATATCCGCCAGGAGATGGTTGCATGTAATTCTATGAATTTTTCAAGCCTCAGCTAAATTCCCAACAAATCAAAAACCCTAATTTCTATAAAATATTTTACAAGTCATAAACGAATATTAATATTGGTGCAAGGTTGTTATGTAAATATAGGAAATGACATCTAACATATAGGAAAAGAACGCAATTCAATACAGTTGTACAAGCGGAAGAGTAGAATTGTCTTGGGTCTTCATGATAGCGGCAAGGATTATACACTGTTCTAATCTTTATTCTGTCTACGTCCTGGTGTGAAAACAGACTTCTTTCAGCTTGTGTTCTATCTCATCTAATCTTTATTCTGTCTGCATACTATTGTCACAGCAGATTTGTTTCACCTTGTGCTGTATTTCATTGGCCACAATCTCTTTTTTCTCTCTTCCATATTGTTTTCTCAAATTTCTTCTCTTTTTCATTTAATTCATGCTTGCTCAATAACCAATTCATGGAGCTGCTTTATAATAACCAATTCGATATCAACTGTATAAAAACGATATATGATAAAAATGTTAATTTTAAATTTAATTTAATAATATGAAATTAAAATACATTTGAATGTGTAATATAAAAATTTCATAACATTTCCTAAACTCTTTTTTTTACAACATGTATTCCTTTGATCTATTTTTTATAAACCACTTTCCAGTATTATTTTGATATGTTATATAAATATTTTCAATTATTTTCTCAAATTTTTCAATTTCGAATTCAAATTTGTATGCAATATCTACGATTTTTACTTATAATAACAACATATCTGGTCTAAGGATTATAGTGATATACCATAAATCCACTTGAAAATTGTTGACGTATCAACCATAAAGGTAATTTGCATAACCTAAATTCTAGAACAATGTAAGGTTAAACTATTAATCAATAGACAATACATACGCAATATTAAATGTGCTTGAAATTAAATGATTTATACATCTATCCAACTTAGGTTTTTAGCTCAGGTTTATAGCAATATAAATGATAGTAACTATGATTGTTGATTATAATTGCAAATGAAATTGGTGGACGTATTGATTATTGATTACCCCATTCTTTATGGTATATATAGAATATAAATTAATTAAATAATTTTGTGATAAATCCATTTACCAAGTCATTAAAAAATTAGGTTTTATATAGTCTATTTTTTATATAAAACATTGAAATTATGATATGAATATTATTTTTTTCTTAAAAATATAAAAATTCAAATTTTTAAATATAATATAAAATTATTTGTATTTTAAAACTATTTTCTATTAAATTCTTAAATACTAAATTTTATATAAATACATGTTATTCCATCACTATTCATTTATTTGAGAGATAACTAAGTGTTCTGTGAAATATGAATATGATATTGTCACAATCATTCCATCCACATGTCTTTGCAAGTTGGAAACATCGCTAGTAATAATGAATATGAACCAAATTAGTTATTAAAATACGCTCGCTCACCAAACTCAAGTGCGGAAGTCGACTGACCGTTGCTTCTCGTCAACGAACTCTCGACGGCTCACTTCAGGAAACGTGGACGGGTCACTTAACGGAACGTGGATTTATCTTTAGCTTGTCTTTTTTTTTTAATTGAAATCTGATGAAATATGGTTGAATCTACAAATTTTGAGTAGCAACAAAAGATAGCGATATTATCTAAATTTACATCGCCAAATTCCATGAAAAATAATAAAAAATGAGAGGTTAGCCTCTTTCGTTTCCTTTTCAACCTATCGTGGAAATTTCTTCTTTCTTTTCTCTTTTAACCTTTCGTGGAAATTTCTTTTCGGGATTGCTGTCAACTACCTTTAACATGCGCTAAGCTTTCTCTCATTCCTACCATTCCACCGGCCTATGAAGTTTCGTAGGACGGTTGAATTGATCGGAGAAGTCGACACGTGTATACTAAGCTGTTGGATTACTATTTGTAGATATTATTGTTTTAAACACGCTGTATCCGTTAATGCCGACCTTTTTAGTCTATAAATCGAGCTCCCGTTGTAGCCCAAACACACACAACAGTTGAACACTGGTGTTCTGCAAATTAGTTCCTCTTCTTTACAACTCATTATTACTGAATTCAAGCATATATTCTTCTCTTCTCAACATGAATCCAGAGTTTCCTGCAGAGATCTTTGGGGAAAAGGCTGCGGCAGCCCAGAAGAAGAGAGCGTACGTGACTTTCTTGGCGGGATGTGGCGACTACGTGAAAGGTGTTGTCGGTCTGGCAAAGGGTCTCCGGAAGGTGAAGAGCGCATATCCTCTCGTCGTCGCTGTCTTGCCCGATGTTCCAGAGGATCATCGCCTGCAATTGCGCAGACAGGGTTGTATTGTTCGCCAGATTCAGCCAATCCATCCCCCGGACAATGAAGTGCAATTCTCAATGCCTTACTATGTCCTCAACTACTCCAAACTCCGTATTTGGGAGGTATTTTCAATTCTTGCAAATCTCGATATACATGCCTAGATTTTAACAGCCATATCTTTCCTAAAAACCTGAATAATCTTGTTTTGGGTGGTGGGCAGTTTGAGGAGTACAGCAAGATGGTATATCTGGACGCAGACATCCAAGTCTTCCACAACATTGATCACCTCTTTGACTTGCGGGATGGATATTTCTATGCCGTTATGGATTGCTTCTGCGAGAAGACATGGAGTCACACTCCGCAGTACAAGATCGGATACTGCCAGCAGTGCCCGGACAAGGTGTCATGGCCCATCGAATTAGGGCAGCGGCCCTCTCCATACTTTAACGCTGGAATGTTCGTGTTTGAGCCCAGTCACCTGACCTTCGATTGCCTTTTAGAGACTCTTATGGCTACTGTCCCAACGCCCTTCGCAGAACAGGTCTGCTTCTATTATCGATTTAAGATCATGCTATTTGGTTGGTTTACGGGATCTGATTTTGACTAAATTGTTGTATATGTTTTGTAGGATTTCTTAAACATGTTTTTTGAGAAGATATACAAGCCTATCCCGTTGGTGTATAATCTGATTCTGGCCATGATGTGGCGACATCCCCAGAACGTGGACTTGGACAGTGTCAAAGTTGTTCACTATTGTGCAGCTGTAAGCTTTCTTTTCACTCCAAATTTCTGCAATTTTTATATGAAAGAGGAGATAGGGGTTATGTTTATGAATGGATGTGCATGTGCAGGGATCGAAGCCGTGGAGGTTCAGTGGGAAGGAGGAAAACATGGAGAGGGAAGATATAAAGACGTTGGTGCAGAAATGGTGGGACATATACAATGACCCTTCTCTTGATCACTTGGGGTCAGACGACAGAATTCCAGATACAAAATCAAATGATCTGCAACAAGTGGTTGCCAATTCTTTCCTTGCTGCAATGCCAACGCCGCCGGACTTGATGCCTGCTCCGCCTGCGGCTTAAGAGATTTAAAATTTTCCAAAAGTCGTCCATGCTGTATATATAATAATCCACCAGTGGAGGTGGTGACAATATCGTATATACGAAAGATAATATTGTAAACATTTTGATGTTACGTTGACAGTTATTATGGTAATGGAAATCAATTAATGTTTGTAAATATATAAATGGCCATTTGTATGATTTGGCGTCCATGGTTATACTTTAGTTTTCTCTACCTTAAGAAAAAAAAAAATAATTTAATTTTTTATTTAAATGTAGGTACCAAACTTTACAGAAGTCGCTAATCCTAGCTCATATTTCTTAAAAACGATTTAGTACTTCCAAACTAAACCTCAAGAATAAGGTACCTGTTGAGTTGTTTCTTTACGGCACTAAACATTATCCAAGGTTCTCAATACTGTATTATTTTTTCAATTTTATTCTTTTCTTAATGTTATGCTAAGTTCAACACTGTATTATTTTTTCAATTTTATTCTTTTCTTAATGTTATGCTAAGTTCAAGTTTGCTTTAGCTAAGTTAGACATCATTCACATATCACTCAATAAAACGGGGCTTCTTTATTATGCTGCCGAATTCAAATTTGTTATTGTCAAAATATCAACCTAATTTATTACGTGTTATTAGTGTCTCATTACTAAAAGTATAGTCCCAAGTTGTTACAATGAAAATCATAAAGCAAACAATGAAAAGTTCGATTTAGAAAAACCTTAAATTCATTTAATTGTGGAAAAAAAATAATGCCCAGATTTTGAACATCGAAATTTGGTCTAATTTCTTTCAATATTTTTGAAGATAAAACCTTATCTTCGGTGTTCAGCCGATTTACATCCTAATAATCTACATGTTCCGAGGTTAAGAGCTAAATTGTCTTTTATAAACAAACCAAACTTTCATTATTAGTGAGAGACGGATTGGCATTTTTCATTAATCTTGTAGGCGAATCAAAAAATTTATAACAATGTTTTAGCTTCCTTTACTGAGCACTTTTTCTCGGCTTATCAAAAAGGGAAAACTTCTTTTTTAACCAATGAGAAAATTTGAAGCCTTATTGTGCTTTAGTTAGTTTAGTTTTAAACTTAGGGAAGTGGATGTATATATATCCTAAGAGGAATGGAGATGGAAATAGCAAACATTAAATGTTTGGGATAGCCCAAACCATAGTACATAGTTCATAACTTCTATTTCTATTTTTATTGCGGTGTCTAAGAAGATTGTATGCAAGGTTGTCGTGTCCAACGATTATGCTAGGGGACGTTTAATTCTAACTCTTGTACAATAAGATGTGTTATCTTTGAACCTAGTATAATAGCCATTTCGCTTCTTCATGGCCCCATGCACAACCTTTCCTTCCACCTGCAAACATTCAATGTGCTTGAATCTATCAATATTGAATCTATAAGAATGGTAGATTTGATTTGCTTCTTTGGAAGGTGTATTCCAGTCAAGATAACATGAAACTAAACTCACGCAGTACAACTTGCATGCATTGGTTGAGCCTTCTCCTACTTTATCCCACCATCCCTACAAGGTCCTGCTGCTTTAGTGCTTCTGCAACCACCTCCAAATTTGTAGCAGATAATACGATAGAGTATCCATTGTTATAGCTAAAGAAAAAAACTCCATGAAGGAATCCAACTACAAATGAGAATGAAATGGAGAGCAGAGAGAGTTGCAGAGGATTCTATTGTGGTTGTTAATGGAGAGTTGCAGAGTGATCCATATTTTATGAGTAGAATGAAATGAATATAACTCTATATTATTAACACATAGATGCAATGAAAGATAATAGAGATACAATAAAACTCGGCTTATATTCAATAAAGAAATATGTTGAAACTATAAAATGCAGATAGAAACAAGCTTGCTAGAATGGTGGTGACTTATCTCTGAGAAGAGATGTGACGGTTGCGCTCATTCGCAAGAAGATGAGTACAATGAGGCTCCAAAGGCCCTTTTTACATCAAACATGAATTCCAAAACCCTAGACATCCAAAAACCTAACCCTAGCAGATGAAGCACCAAAAGTCATGTGGGCCCCGTTGGGGTAAGTTGGTACATCAACTTCCTGGGGTTGTAATTTTTGCATATGATCTTCGTTCTAGGCACACAATAGCCCATTGGAAAGGTTTATATGAGGACTACATCACACTTTGACTTTGTCTACAGTGTGACTATGGCAAGCCCAAAAAACGTTGTTTAGGGCCTCAAAACAACCCTGGAAGTTCAGGACCCAAAAAGTTAAGAAAATAATTGCCAAAATGAAAATTGCATGTGAGCCAGTTGGAATAGGTGGGTGGCCATCGATATCCACCTAGATCAATCCTCCCCCCTTAGGAAGCAATGGTCTCCATTGCATTGATTTCCCCCATCGGATGAGGACATTTTTGTTGAATTTGGCCCCAGGTGAGCCACTTGCCTTGGTGCAGGAGCTACCTTGCTTTGATAACCCAATAAAGTTGGATCCTATGTTGGTGAGTGCCCTTGACCTGTGTGTCCATGATCTGATCAGTGGATGCATGCTCCATGTAGTCAGGGTTGAGCTCTATTTGTGTCAATTGTTTTGTTATCTTTGTTGGTAATGGTGTAAGGTCCATAGCATAGTGGACGAAGCTTTCAATGGGGCCCCATAAGGCGTTCTTTCTACAAGTGAAACCAAACTTTATCTCCCACCTGAAACTTGTGTGGCACTCGGTGTTGATCATGGTGTTGCTTGTATTTGGCATTGGACTTCTATAACATATCTTGAACCTATTGGCAGATGTGTTGGATCCTCTCAATGAACCAGGTAGCTTTGTCGACTTCAGTTTGAGCATGGGTCGAGTCTGCCTGGGTGGCCGCAAGGGGTAGTGCAACATCCATGCGACCCAATGGTTGAAATCCCAGCCCCACCTGAAAGGGACTATGGTTGGTTGAGCTATGTATGGCTTTGTTGTAGTTGTGTTGAACATAGGGAAGACTCTCATCCCATGTGCGGGGATTCTTGGAATTGTACATGCACATGATATACATGATCATCCGGTTGACGACCTCGGTTTGGCCATCTATCTAGGGGTGGAAGGTAGTGGATTTGGTGAGATTGGTGTCCAACATTGACCAGAGGCTCAACCAGAATGTGTTGAGGAATCGATTGTCCCAATCTAAGACGATGGTTTGTGGTATCCCAAAATGCACCCACACTCGTTTAAAGAAGAGATTGGCAATGGCCACTTCTGTGATTCTCTTCTTGCAGGCGGCCATAATCGCCATTTTAGAAAAAGGATCAACCACCACAAAAACACAGTCATTTCCTCACTTGGTTGACGGAAGGCCCGACATGTAGTCCATCGAGATGGATTCCCATGACCTTTCAGGAGTAAGTAGAGGGGTGTACATGTCTTTTTTCTTGATGGTGGATTTGGAAATGGCATGGGCAGTGAAAGACTTGATATACTTGCTGACATCCTATCGAAATTTCAGCCAATAGAAATGTTACTACAACACTGGCATTGTTTTTTCTACACCGAAGTGCCATGTCACCCTACTGTAGTGGGATTCCTAAATCATCTTTGCTCGCTTGCTTGATGGAACACAGAGATGTCCCAGATGGCACAACAGCCCATCCTGAAGATGGAAATCAATGATAGTTGTGTTTTCACCCAACATCTGGTAGGTGGCAGTGAAGTCGAGATCTCTCTCATAGAGTTGGAGCCAATCACAGGTCTTGTGGTTGTAGGAGTTTAACACCACGGTGAATGCTATAACTAGAGGGTGGTTGAGACAATTAACGATGTGGTTGGTGCTTCATGTCTTATAATTGATGTTGAGATGGAACTGCTACAAGTATGTGGACCACTTTTGATGGCGATCATTATGCAATTTTCCTTGTGTCTTCATGAACTACAACACCTTATGATCGGTGTAGATGACTGTCTCCTTCTCAAGAATGTAATGCCTCCACTGGTCGTAGGCTTGCATAATGGAATACATTTATTTTTCTTAAGTAGGTTACTTACAGACGACATCTAATAGTGTCTCACTATGATAGTCCATGGGATGTATGTGTTGAGTGAGAACTTTGCCCACGACATAGTCTAACACATTTGTCTCGATATCAAAAGGTTGTTGCAGGTCGGGTAATGAGATCACTGGGGTTGAGCACAAGCATTTCTTCAAATCATCGAACATTTGTTGTTGTGACAAACCCCACACAAAATTCACCTTACCACCACCCCTGGTTACTTGGTTGAGGGCCCATGCAATTTGGGAGAATCCCAACATGAACCTGTGATAGAAATTGGCAAGGCCTAAAAAACTCTCAAGCTCAGTGAGTGTGGTTGGGGTTGGCTAGTCACGAATGACCTGGATCTTGGATGGATCCACATGCACCCCATGCTCATCAACAATGTATCCTAGGTACTGGACCCTGTCCATGTCGAAGGAGCATTTTTCCAAATTTTCATATAGCTTGTGTTGATGTAGAGTGTGAAGAACCTGTTGAATATGATGCAAGTGTTCCTTCCAATTCTTATTGTAGATGAGGATGTCATCCATATACACCACCACAAAAAAATTGGTGAAAGGCTGCAAGATATCGTCCATCATCTTCATTAAATTTTCTCAGGCATTCATCAAACCAAAGGGCATGACCAACCATTCAAAAATACCTTCTTTGGACTTGAAGGAAGTTTTCCATACATATGTCTACTCTATTGGTACTTGATGGTAGCAAGAATTTAGATCAATCTTACTGAAGTATTTGGACCCCTTGAGCTAGTTAAGGATATCATCGATTCAAGGAATCGGGTACTGGTTCCTGACTGTGATTTTATTTAGGGCCCGGTAATTGATGCAGAGTCGCCAAGTCCTATCTTTCTTCTGCACAAGCATGATTGGGCTTCCACAGAGTGAAGAGATAGGTCAGATGTGCCCCTTTTGGAGCATTTCTTGGATCCGACGCTTGATCTCCTCGTTTTCTAACAAAGAGCAATGATAGACTGGCCCATTGGGTAGCGATGCCCCGGGGGTCAGATTGATTGAATGCTTAACCTGACAGTGCAGAGGTACCCCAGTGGATGAGGAGAAGATGTCTTTGTATTCTTCTAAGACCTTATCCACTTTATTCTACTGCATGGAGAGATCGACCGCAGAGGCCATGGATGTGGTTGCAACCTTCTTCTCACTTTGAGAGTGAATCAAGAAGAAGAAAAAATTCCTTGTCCAAAAAATGACCTTCCTAAATTGCTTGGCAGAGATCAAGGAAGTGGCAGTAGGTGGGACTACCTCGGGTATCCTATACAATTTCTTATCCAAAGTAATAATAACACTACGAGGCCTAGACTCATATACAATATGATGTTTCCATAAATAAGGTTGGCCCAAAAGAACATCACTAAATTCAAGGGGAGCGACATCACACAATAACTCATATTTGAAGGGCTTGATGTCATAGGATAGGTGACATTGTTGGTTGATGCAAAGATCGCTTCCTTAGCAGAACCATCCGATGGTGTATGGTTGCGGGTGCGGCGTTGTCATCAGCGCCAGCCGTTTGACGACCTCCACTGACATGAGGTTCTTCTAGCTACCGTTATCAGCAATGAAGTGCAGCGAAGTACCCTTCACCTACATCTGTGAATGAAAGAGGTGTTATATTTCCTCTGGCTCATTAGGTTCACTGGGCTAGATATTGGTGGTAACAACAGTGGCACTGGGTTCCACGTCAATAATTTGTCTCCCATTTTCTAGTTCTGACTCATAGTTGGAACCCACATATGATTCAGAGGCTTTCACCTCAACCACCAATGACTGATTTGAAAAAAAATTAGTAGTGTTATGCCAAGGGCTCTTATGGAGGTCATACCACTTCACAGTGTCTTTCTTTTTCTTTCCATTGTCCTTCTTTGTTTACGACTTAGATTGGTTGTCCTAAGGTTTTCCATATTTTATTTTCCCTTTGTTCTGTGGGTTGGGGATTGCCTTGCCATGCTTCTATTGTGAGGGGTTCCCAGACCCAAACTGTCACGTCTTTTGTTTAAGCTTCTGCACGATTTTGACAGTATATCGATAGACTGCACCCAAGGACAATATTTCCAGAAAACCCATTTATGTCTGGATGTATCTATGAAGACCATCATGGTACTTGAGCACCAAATGTCACTTATAATATTTGATACACATCTTGGTGCGAAAGGTATGGAAGATATTTTTGAACTCTGGCACTATTTGGTCACTTTCCTGTCGTAGTGTTGTCCATCTTGTATACAGGTCGTCATAACTTCCAACATGGTAGTATTGTTCCTTAATAGCATCCATGAAGGACTCCTGGGTGAGTGTGACTATAAATAATTAGGGTTCCTATGTATCCTTTTTCTCACAAAAATTCTCCCACCAATATTTGACATGGGGGATGTCTTTGAGGAGCACAAATGTAATATTTTCTCTATTGGAAAAGTTATGGACAAAAAATACCCTTCTAGAAGATTCAACCATTTGTTTACAACATCTGTGTTTATCTGAACTTCAAATATAGGAATATCAAAGTTGATTTGTACCTTGAACGGGGTGGCACCTCTGCTCAAGGAAGATGCGTCGCCTATTAGTAGCCATCGAAGGATTTGCGCAAAACTATCCATCATCTCGTTCCTTTGTTGCGCGAGAGCTTCCTCAAGCAACAATTTGAAAGAATCTCTTGTCCCATCGTATTTATTTTCTCCCGCCATGGAAGGTTGCTTGGGCGTGTGAGAGCTCTTTACCTCGAGAGAAACAAGATCGAGACCCAACTCTTTGTACCCCGACCTCATCAGGGACATGCACTAAGAATGACAAGGAGCAGACCACTCTGATACCATTGATCTGGATTTTATGAGAAGAATTAAATGAATACATATCTATATTATTAACACAGAGATACAATAACAATAATAGAGATGCCATAAAACTTGGCTTCTGTTCAATAAAGAAATATGATGAAACTGTAAAATGCAGATTGAAACAAGCTTGTTAGAATGGTGGCATCTTATCTCCGAGAAGAGATGTGACAACTGCGCTCATTTGCAAGAAGATGAGTACAATGAGGCTCCAAAGGCATTTTTTACATCAAACATAAATTCCAAAACCCTAGACATCCAAAAACCTAACCCTAGGAGATGAAGCACCAAAAGTCATGTGGGCCCCATTGGGGTAAGTTTATACATCAAATTCCTAAGGTCGTAATTGTTGCATATGATCTTCGTTTTAGGCGCAAGATATCCCATTGGAAAGGTCTATCTAAGGACTACACATTATGCCATCACACTCTAACATTTTCAATATTGTGACTGTGACAAGCCCAAAAACGTTGTTTAGGGCCTCAAAATGGCCCTAGAAGATTAGGACCTAAAAAGCTAGGAAAATAACTACCAAAATGAAAACTGCATGTGAGCTATTTGGAATAGGTGGGTGGCCACCGATATCCACCTGGATCATAGTGGCTACTATTTTGGTTGTTGTTATTGGTTGTAGAGGGATGGTTGTACATTGATCTTAATTTGTTGCATGAAATGGATGTATGCAACGCTAACTAGGTGGTGATGGGTGGAAGAGGTAAGCTCACGAGTGGTCACATCAGAAAATTCATCAAGGAAGGAAGGTGGTTTTATAGATGAAATCTCTCTCATGTTTGAACAACAACCTATGTGTAATGATCCCAAGCCATTATGCAAGGATCATCACTGTTTTGGTATCTTTTTAAACTTTTTCTGGTTGTGGTATTTCGCCAAACACTTTGTTGATCTACTTTTTAGATGTGTTTATATGTGTGTATGCAACAAATAACATAAAGAGATAACCATGGAACATACCTCAACCATATGCAATAAGATAGACAAGCCAAAACATCTCAATTCTTCTTTATTCATAAAATAGAGAAACCTGCTACAATGAAGATGCCTATCTGGAATGCTCAACAGATGGCCAAGAAGATAGACAATAGATAACAGCTGCTACAAAATGCTCCCGCTAATACAAAAGATACCTCCAAAGGATGAATAAGAAATTAAGATCAATACAAGCATATATGAATGCCAAACTCTCCAGCTGAAGAATGCCATGCTCCAATAGAAGGCTGAAACCCTCAATAACTCGGCCCTACTACAAAAGTGTCCAATCACCCTAAGAAATATGCCAACTGATAGATCGGGTAATGGTAAGAACAACCCAGGTGCCCGAATCTCCAAGATCCCTCTCAATCTCTGTAGATATGAAATCCCCCACTGAATGGTGCGCCCCACTAGATGATTGAAGCCCTAGATAATTCGGCCCTGCTGAAGGAGGCCTCCAAATGCTATGAAACTCTCCAAAAATATAGATCAGGACACTGCAAGTCACTAGGTGAAGTCTCAGGGTCAGATCTGAAGTGTAACCCCTCCAAACAGACTAGATATGGATCTCAAAAACGCCCTCCTTCTCTTCAATTCGCCCCACTGCTCAAGAAATAATCTGAGCCATAAAACTATCTCAGAAAGAACTAGATCTGATGTCCAAGGCCCTGTAATGAAAACCCAAGTGATAGAATCCTCAACGGCCTTGCCAATCTCCTACAACGAATTTCTCTCCAAGGATGGTGCACCCCCCTTGCTGGAAACCCCCAATGGTGCGCCCTCCTCCTCTTCCTGTGCCTGTGGTTGTGTAGAACCTCCTGCACTGATGTAGATATGACTAGAATGGTGTGGGAGAGTATTGCATCTCCGAGACCAAGATTGGGACAAACTAGGTGGAATCTTTCACCACCAAATCGTCCTTTAGGGTTTGTTAGGTCAAAACCCTCAAAACCCCCAATGTTGGGCTCACTAGATAGAAGCCAGAAATCAAAATAAGATCATACATGAATGAATGAGAAGAGGCCCTTGCCTTTCCTTTATACTTTTTGGCTCACCTTGTCTCTCCAAAGTGACTTTCATTTTATTAATATTTAATTAATTAATTAAATCACTTTAATTAATTAATTAACCTTTTTACCTTTGAAAAGCTCCTTATCT
>ML780400.1:512072-522102 GCA_009831015.1 Picea engelmannii
CTAGCCATCCCATCCTGTAGTGTTGCTCCTCCTGATTCCAATGAGCTATTACACTGAGAGGTTCCTCCAAGTAATGTGCCCAAAATGACCTCTTCAGTGAATTCCATTGACTTATAACTCAAAATAGTCAAAATCATGGAAATTGTCGGAATGCAATGAAACCAAAGCCAACCTATGCGGAATGGCTCATAATGATGGAATATGATCATCAATGCAAGTTGGACCCCACAATGCCTCTCAAATACCCCTGTACTTGCTCTAACATCCATTTGGCTACTCTGGTCATCATAAATCTCTGCCCTGTGATGATGTCCCAAAGTGGGGACATTACACTATGGAACGAGAGTAGTCTTCAGAGGCAGCCTTAAGATCTTGAGGCATAGTGAATTTTACAGAGGATTGTCGAAGATGGGGGAAAAGGGAGAAAATTTGCAACTCTTTCTAGCAAAATACAGTGAAATTCAAGAATTAACTTGAGGATGGGCCTTGGAGTGACTTATCCAATATATGTCAATGACACCGAAGGTATTGTAGTTGAGGATTTGAAAGGTGGTGTGCTCTGAATTTTCTTATCCATGGCAGTAGGCCACTTCATATTCTTCAACTTGACAAGAGTTTTCCAATGCTTAGTAAATTCACAAATAGAATCAGGAATAGAGGGAGGAATTTGGGCTTGAAATCATGTCTTCCTCTACTACATCCATGGATCAAAAACATATAATTAGTCTAGTTTAGTTTCATTTCCACTGTTTTGATGTAATGTAAAACTAATTTAACTTTAAAATTATTTGTCAAGTAGAATGCAAAAATTTAAGGTCACTAAGAGAGATAGCCTCTAAACTTGAGCCTCAAATTTATAAATGTGCATGTTCAAAATCAATTGAGGTGATTATAATCTTATGTGAAAATATTAACTCTATGTCTCAAGTGTCCAAAATTTGGACACTCCATCATGCAATGGGGTTAGATGATGTGCTATAGGCAATAGTGGTTGATTAAGTCAATATGGCAGTAGGATACGCAAATAAATCAAGTGAAGATGAGATTCCATGAAATGATGGAGTCATGTGAATTGTCAGATTTCGCTTCATTTTTCATAAATGAGTCCCTTAATAATCCTTTCAGCTTCCTAGTATGATGGAAAAGGGAAACTCTAGCTACTTGAGTATAGTGAGGTTTGATGACATGACAATGGTGATCCAATATTTCCTTGTTGAGTGTGGTGTTCCTATAATTCTTGATGGCCAAAGTTGTACAACCTGGTAACCTGCCTACAACGAGAGCTTGTGAAAATTCCATGGACATGTATATATTTGATATTCAATGTTGATAATTTTCATACATGTCTTTCTCTATACGCTGTGAACCCCGACACCCCTATTACTACCTATAAAATTTCCTTTCCCTCCATCAAACCTTTAAAATATGGTGGTTCTCTCCTATCTTAACCCATATTCCTCTCTCGACACCAAAACTCTCCCTTGTGCGGACCCCAACCCTATCCAATGTTATCTCTCCCTCTACAACAACAACAATTACCAATCCTCATTTCTCCCTTGTTATCCTAGCACCTAGGCTACCATTCTCTTCACTTCTCCTACCCATCGATTGGCAACCAAAATCTCAACCTTCAGCTACAATGCATATCAGTTTTGAGCTCGTTAGACCACAAGTAGGCATGGTCTCTTTCCCTACAGAAGGCGACTGCATCATTCTACAAGATTATGATGCCCCATCCACAGGTTCCATCGACACTTAGCAATTTTCTGAAGCAACATATGAGGGACAACAAACAATGAAGCCCTATAGGAATGACACTACAGAGAGCTTAAAGACATATCTGGCTTCCCTATCAAGCAAATTTTAGAATAATACCAGGCCAGAGTCAACTCTTGAACTTGGAAACGACAGATACTTTCAAGTTTCATCCTGCTAGACAATATTAAAATAAGTGTTTGTTACTACATTGCAAGTGTGTAACTCTAAGAGAGTGCTAACGCATTGCAAAATATGAAAATTCCTAGACAACGTGACATTAAAATTTGTCCATAAATATATTTATTAAATTTGTAATTAATGTATTTTATTTGCATATCTTTCTACTTGGTGATAGGAACTTTATTCATATATGTGTATTAATTTTTCCATGTGACTCCCAAAGCTTCCTTCGTAGATGCTCAACAAGTGTGTAATTCAAAAGTACGGTATTCATATTCATTATTATGTAGTGAGCTTAGCCAACACATTAATGATAATATAATTTAATTGGAAGAATATATTTATTTTTTAAGGTAATGAAAATGGATTTATTTTTTAAGGAAATTTTGACGAAGAGATATTTGTCCATACCTAATAACGCTTAAACGAGTTCTTAAAAGCTAGCGAGTTGGAAAGGTTCTTAGTTTCATTTCATACCTAATAACGCTTAAAAGAGTTCTTAAAAGCTAGCTAGTTGGAAAGGTTCTTAGTTTCGTTTCAATTGTTTTCAATCATATAATTTAATATATTCAATTTTGTCTTTCTTCTTTAGTAAACAAGATAACTTAGTTTTGTTTCAATTGTTTCCAATCATATAATTTTACATATTCAATTTTGTCCTTTTTTTTTTTATAAACAATATAATAACCGCTCTATGTTTTATTTTTTTAATAAAACGACAACTTTTTATTTTTTTAAATATAAAGTAAATTTTTATATTTTTGTTGAAATATTTCATATTTCTTATTATTATGTAGATATGAATATCATATATTTTATTAAAAACATATAATTAGTATACATTTATTTTAGTTTTTACCATCATGTAGTGGGAGTAAGATGATGGGTTATTAAGTAATAGTGGTTGTTTAAGTCAATATGACAGTAGGCTAAGCAAATAAATCAAGTGAAATTTATGAAAAGAACTGTGAAAAATACAAAATCAAATAATTACACAATAACACATGGATGTCTAGTTGTGTAAATAAAATGTGAATGGTTGTTAACGATGGAATAATGCAATGGGTTTTTATATTAGACAAAATATGTCTTCAGTGGGCCTACCTAGATAGAATATCCACATGTCTTTTGTGGGCCAACCTAGATAGAAGAGCCAGATGACAAAAAGATATTTATCTATCGCTAGTGTTTGTCAATTCTACTTTATTTACCAACTATGAACTTCAACTACATCAACATAATCAACATCATCTACTTATATTGGTGCTAGATAAACATGTGAAAACACTTCGAATTTCTTATATAAATTCTAAGGCTCTGTTAGTGGTGATGGATCAAAAGAGTCAACTACTGCAGAAGCAACTAGATCTATTGCTAGATAAACTACTCCTTGGTATGGATCTGCTCCGGGTGGGTATGGAACTGTTGTTATTTGTGTTTCTACTAGTCATGTTACTGGTGATGTTAGGGATATTGTTGCTATATTTTCCAATGATGATTCTTAAGCTACTCAAGCCCTATGTTTATATGAGAGGAAAAATTGTTGGCATCAAGTAGCAATTCCCATCTCAAAACACACTATAATCGCCCATCCTTACAAAGTCAACTCTCATATAGGGAATAACATTAGTATCCTCTTCAACAAAAAATATTTTCGGTCTAAACATATCACTTATCATTTGGCTTTGAAACAAATTCAAGGATATGTCTTTATATTTGTTCCGAACATATCATTTATCATTTTGTATTGAAGCAAATTGAAGGATAATGTTAAAGATCATATTCTTTCTTATGCAATGTTTGGTCAAAATACTCTTCCAAAGAATAAAAAGAGGAGATAGGTTCCATTCCTATAATTTGCAATGCACAACTAATTACCCCGATTCTATTATGCAACTAAATCCCGCACCATGCCAAATTATCCACAACCCAATGCATTCCTTAGTGGGGCTCCACATAAACTTTCCTCATTATGTGACTCAGTCTGGTGGGACTTCCAAATCCAGTGTTATTCTCCAACGCTATTATCTTATATGGATCACTGTGGGACCCCATTTTAACTATCACAATATTATTAACATATTCAAGTCTCTCGACTCCTTAGCACCCATCATTCTTATCTTTCACGATAAAATGTTAGACATGGGGTTCACTGGAGATTCGAAAGTTTTCATAGACTTTTCTTCCAAGATGGTTACATCCATTATTAATCATTTCCTTGTTCTTCATTATCACTTTCGAAAAAGAATCAACAAGTTTCAAAGCATGCAACTATCAATATTAGTGAAAATGGCTCATTCTCACATCAAGAATACAACATATCATAATTTGTTTGATCGACATATGGAACATAAGAATATTCTTCTTGATCTTGATCCAGAACTTTTTCACACATATCTGGAATGAAATAATGGACAATAGTAACCCTAACTACACCTTAACACACAACCATAATAAACACAATGACAATTAGATGTTGGTTCAAACATATAGAGAGAGCCTACCTCTTTTCTAGCACTATATCTTGAATCCAAGTTGGTGATGTGTTTTCTCTCCATGATTGAGACTAAGAACTCGAGCAAAGATCCAAATCAAAACTTCCTCCAACAAGTCACGATCTTCTTTTCAAGCTTTGGTTATTTATATTTCACTCGTCGATTTGCGTAGATACACCATAAAACTAACCCCAACAATCACTAGCACCATGAATTGGATCCATTGAGACATCATGCCAAAACCTAACTGGGATCTCAAACATTTTGATCAAAGTACTTTTGAATAGGATCTTCCCTTGGTACCTACACGTATGCTTCTATCTGTATCCATCGATAATCGCATTGCTTTATTCGCTCCAAGGCCTTGCTTCCTGTGAATTATCAGTTAAGGCAGGGGCTTGTTGCTTTGCATCTCCCCTTTTTATAATATAGGACTCTCTTGTGACGACAATCTACACAACATAGTTACCACCCTTTGGAGTCTGAGTCAATTCTCATGTTTAACTCTAGTCTTTAGGAGGTTGTGTAGAGTCAACTCTTCCAAGTCTAACTTGACCCTAAGCCATACTTGCAAGTTTGACTCATGAGTCTTAGAAGTCAGAATTAGTCATTTACTTATAAAATACACTGAAACACATAAAGTAGCACTCATTTTTTGTTGAAATTTATTTTAATATTATTTTAATATCCTGAGTCAACTTGCAAGTTTTTCATGAGTTTGAATCAACTCACTTGTCAAACTTGCTGAGTCAATTATGTGATTTGAGTTTGGTAAATGTGTTGCATAGTACAATAGGAGCTATGAACTCTGAAGTGGAGAAATTCAAGCTAAGGAAAATACCTATTTGTTATATATAATATCTACAAGCAATCATATTTTCATTGAGGGAAAGATAATAAAGACTATTTTGTTCAAGTCCAAAACACATTCATCAACATCTTATTCAGTATTCTTGAGACTAGGAAAAAAGATTCTTGAGATCATTATGTGGCTATAATTGATTTTTCAATCTACCTGTGTTTGCATTTATTTCTACATGCACATATTTAATGAAAAATCCAACACATTTCTACCTATGGTCTCATTTCTTTCTGTAGCTCATACCTTCTCATTTTTGTTAAAATTTCAAATAGGTTTTTGACTCCAAAAAGAGGATAAAGAATGTTGAATGGTGGTCATTTTTCTGTTGGTATTGGGTTTAGTTCTATTAGAAGATGATGGACTACATTTTTTTTTTTTATCAAAATGATAGACATCCTTTGTTGAAGGATATTGTGAAACAAAACACTGTAATGATGGGCATTATTATCTGTTGAAATAATGATGAGATGAAATGTTGGAGGAATGATAGACTTATATTGGGTAAGTCCATTGTGGAGTGAGGATGGAACATAGTGTGATGAAGCAAGTTCACTTTAGACTACTGATGTGACTACCAATTCCTAGTAATTATAGTCCTAGTATTGCCATTTTTTTGAAGAGTCTCAACTTGTATTTTATATTTTGTGAACTTAAACTTAAGGGGATGGTAATGACTGGAAAGACAATATGGAAAAATCCCACAGGTTATCTACCTAGGAGGATGAAATCACTAATGATGGTCTAGTGTCCCTTGCATACCTTCTCCTTGTGATTGCTTGGTTTTCCCAGTATGCTAGATTTTGGAGAGAAATTTTACAGCTTTAGAACTATATTACTCTCGTTATTTCTTTGGGTATGTTTGAAATGACATTGTTGTACTTTGAATACGAAAATTTCCATGCAACCATATGTTGAGTCCATTTTTGTGCTTCCATTTTGCTCTATAAACCATACTTTTGCCTCTTTATCCATCCATTTTGCCTTCATTTCATTCCACATTTTCCATGAAACAGCCTATGCAAGGTATATTTTTCATTCTTTAGCTTAAGAATTGAGTTTTCCAAATTTTCGCATTAAAATTGAAAATTTATCAGAAATTACAGGATTTGACCAAATCCCGTAAAAGCTTCGTGGTTTGTATACTTGTAGGACACCTGGGCGAAATATGAGACTTGGGTCGTGTTCCCTAATGTACAAGGTTGTATAATGAGCTATCAGATTCAAAATCTGAGTCTTCCAGATGTCCGGTCAACGTTGGTCAAACAAGGCCACTTCAGCAGAAAATGCCCTGTTTCAGCCTTAAATCTTGGACAGTTTTGGATTTCGTGGGATTTTGACCATATATTGTGGATCTAAAGGAGGCATTCGACCCTCCTAGTATATTGTGGATCTGATCATGATATTTAGGAGACTTTTTAGCATTTTTTGTTTTAAGACTCTTGTATAAATACTCTTAAGCTTAAACTAGTAAGACAATCTTGATATGAATGAAGAAACTTGAGAATTTGCACTCTTGAAGATCTCTGTGTTTTGCTCCTGTGAATGCTTATGATGATTTGAATGCTACTGGAGTTCTTTCTTAGTTGAAGTCAACTCAAGTGTACCAGTGAAGCATTGGAGGGCCCCCATTGCCAAACTAGTACACTCTTTCCTTGTGTTCTTTTTCAAGTACATGTTTTAGATCAGATCTTGCTGTAGATGAGTTTTATCTTGCGGTAGGTAGATGAATTTCATAGCTCAATTACATGCTTAATGTTTTCAAGCCTTACTCATGTTGTGAATGATTTCTTGAATGAGAATTCAATGTGTAGTTTGACTTCAAGCATTAAGATAGTTTTGAATGTTTTTTTTGAGTTATTTATGCTTTCAGTACTTTGATTTGATTTGCTGATATTTGTTAATGAATGAATGAAATAAGACAATGAATGCATCTCTTGAATAAGAGTTTTTTTCTTATAACATTTGATAGGTCTTAAAACTAGTTAGAACATCTCTTGAATGCTTACCATTTTTACTCTTTAGAAAAACAAGTGCTTATTACTGTTATGAGATCTATGAAGATGACTTCTGAATAGAAGCTTAGCATCTCTTTCATATTCAGCCTTAGAATAGGTTTTTGGTTTATCTCCATTTAAGATAAAAACTATATCTAAATCCATATACTTTGGACGTGCCTCTAAGTTTTACAAACACCGGATTGACAATCATTTTCACTCTAATTTACTTGGGTAGATTGGATCTTAACATTTTGGCGTCGTTGTCGGGGAGGCATATTTAGAGATATAAAAAAAAACATATATACTCATAAAAGAAAAAAACATAGCATAGAAGTGATTTTAAATTATGTTTCTTTATGTCTAAACTTAGGGATGATAAAGGAAGATTTTTAAAACAAACCCCCCCCAAAACTAATCCACCATCTGTTGGAGCAAGAACATCTACAACCGAATCTACAACACCAAATGCTGGAAATATTACTTTGGAAGAATTAGAAGAGAAACAACGTTCAGGACAAAGGTTAACTCTCATAGAAAGACAAGTTCTATTGGCTTATGAAGTAAAGAAGAAACAAACACAAACATAAATATCTTCTGTATGAAAGCAAAAAGAAAAACAAGTTATTTTTGAACAAATAGAACAACCTCTTTTTCCAACAGAAATATCTGACTGTACAACATAAAACTTCTTTGAAATGTCAGAAGCTGATAGACAAGAAAGGGATAGAATGGAAAGGGAACTAGAAAGGAAAAGAAATGAAGAAAGAGGAAAGAAATAACGAGAAGATAGAGAATCACATCGAGAAGAGGCAAGAGGAAATGATGAAGAAGAGGAAGAAGAACATACTACATTTGCATTTCCTATAGTTGACACACCAACCCTTTTAGGAGATGACATAAAAATGAAAAATATTCCTCCCTCTGTTCTTCCAAATTTCTTTGGTTTGACTACTGAAGACTCTGATTCTTTCATGTTTGAATTTGACATCGTTTGTAGAACATATGGATATACCAATGATGCTCAAAAACTTCGTTTATTTCCTGCAACTTTGAAAGGATATGCATTGAAATGGTTCATGGGTTTGGAAGAAGCAACCATAGTATACTGGGAAGACATGAAAAAGAAATTTCTTACTAAATATCAGCCTTATTGTAAGTCCAAACACTCTAAAGAAGATATCTTTAAAATGAATCAAAGTGAAGATGAAATCTTAGAAGAATATCTAGAAAAATTTATTTATAACATGCATAAATATAAGCAATCTAATCTCCCTTTGGATGTCATCCATACTATCTTTTTGAAGGGAATTTCAGATGAAAATTTGGAAGGTATTAATTTAATGGGGGCAAGGGATATTTCTCACCTTCCTTTCCCAAAAATCGTTGAATTATGTAAGAAATACTCAAGAGGAAAAACTAAAAGAGGAATAGGACAAAGAGATATTGTGACAAAGTCAACAAAATCAATTTCCAATGGTGTTACTAAAACAGAATTAGAGAATCTATTTGAGAGCTTTAAAACTGATATTATGAACACATTTGGTTCACAACTTGACATGTTGAAAGCTAAACAGAAGCAAGAAGAACAAGAGAAAGTATTATCCATTTGGTGTCCTACATGCAAAAAAAAACATGGACTGAGAGAATGTCCTTTAAACAAAATTCAAGTTTGTGGGTTATGTACAGATAATCATGCCACTGATGATTGTCCAAGGTTAAAAGAACTACAAGCTACTCACATAGAAGAAGGACAAGGAATGGAATCTCTTTACTACCTAGCTCCAAGGAAGCCTTGGCAGCCACATTTCACAGGTATGTCTCAAAATTTTGTTCCTCAACAATTTCCTTAGAATTTCCAAACTCCCATTCAAAATTCATGGAATTCACCCATGCCTTGGCAAGCTTGGCCTCCTCAGCAGAACCAAAACCAGCCTCCTCAAGGTTGGCGAGGATATGCTCAAGGAAATCATCCATACCAACAGCCATACCAACAACCATACCAACAACCTTATCAACAACCATACCGACAGCCATATCAGCCTTTCCCTTATCAACAGTTCCAGCAGAATCAACCACAAAATTCATATTTTCAGTCATCACAACCTGCACCTCAACTAACCCAACCACAACAACTCCAGCTACCATCTAACCAACCTCCACCTAGACCAACTCAATTACCATCTCAACCAATCTCCAATCCTAATAATAAAGTGGAAAAACCCATGTATAATGTTTTAGAAGGACCATCATATTCCATCCTCCCTCTTCAAAATATCCACTTGAGGTCTGGAAATTTTTTACCAAAGGATTCTCCTGTTATCACAGAGAAACCAATCGAACAAGAGGAGATTCCTAGCACAAAAGAGCTATCAATAGACAATCAAATCCAGAAGGGAGAATCATTAAATATCCAAACACCTCCTTTCCCAGAAAGGTTGGTCAAAGAGAAATTACCAATATCTCTTCCTGAGTTTGATGTCTTAGATGAATTAAGAAATGTCTGTGTAAAAATTCCTTTATTGCAGGCTATTAAGGATATCCCAATCTATACAAAAGCAATTAAGGAATTGTGTTCAAAGAAAACCAAAAAAATATGGAAAGATCCACCAACAATTCATGTAATTGGAAATCTAGCAGGCCTAATGTCAAATAACATTTCCATCGAAAAATATGTTGATCCAGGAATTCCAATGGTAACCATAAAAATCAACCATTTTTCGATCTCTAAAACATTAATT
>ML780400.1:530118-574514 GCA_009831015.1 Picea engelmannii
ATAATTTGGGGTCCATCAATGATGTATTAGGAAGCCACATTGTTTCTTGTTCTGCTAGTTTCAATTATAGATGCTTTCATCATTATTTGGATTTGTACTTCTTTATCTAAAACATTGGAGAAGCTTCATGCAAGAAGGCTACTTGCTAATCTAGACATCTACATAATGCATTGGAAATTATTGTAATTCTTTCTATGGCATGGATTAGATGTGAGGGGTAAAGGGCTTGCATTACCTTTATTTTCATGAAGAAACCATTTCTCGGCAGTTGTAAATTAATGATGATGGAGTCTTTACATTTATGGGTATGTTACAAGAAATGGTGTTGTGCTGTATTATTCTCTATGAATTATTTCAAGTGTCGATCTTGTCATTGATACCACTTTAACGCTATATCGTTCATGTGTTAACTACTCTTCATTGAAGTTTATATCTTTACATTCTTGTGAGCATCTTACATTTATTTGTTTGAGATGGTAGATAGATGGTGTTGAATGGTTTGTTGTATCAAACTACTTTATTTACATTTATCATTCATGTTTATGTATTTCTACTTTTCTCTAATAGATATATGTCTCTAAAGTATAAGAAATAATTTGTAACTTATCTTCTATTTTCTTATTTAGTTTTTCTCCTAGCTAGGATAGATTAGAGTAGTTTACTTTCTACACATAGAATAATTGCATATTGCATGCTACATTTTGTATTTCATCACAAACCCCATTCATTTTAAGTAATGGTTGTTGGGTCACAATCTAGATTGGTCTCCTATCCCAAATGGTGTGAGTTCTAATTGGGAAATTATATTAGGGAGAGCCCTTGTCTGGTGAAGGGTACTTTACTTGCATCAATGGGGTTTTCTCTTCATCGCTTCTTATGAAAATATTATAAGGAATAACTATTGACTTATTATTTGCGTTCTTCATCTCTTATAACATTTCAATTACTTTCAATACATCACCAAACCCAAATATACCCTTACTTTCCATAACCATCTCTTCAAAATTTAGTCTCTTGTAATTTATTCCACTTCTTTTGTCCATGTGTGACTTATCAAACCACAATAATGCTTGATTCTTCAATATGGAACAAATTATATTCAATTTTTGAAACTTTTCAATATTCAAGTCTTCGAAATATTGGTGTATGCCTTCACTCAACTTCCATAACTCTCCTAGATATGAATTTTCATGATATGCGAGTAATTTCATTGAAGGATTCATTCTATTCACTTCTTTACTTTTTCTTTGGGAAAACAATTTCTCTTCGTGCCCTTAGCTTCTTCAAATCTATGGATTCATTAGACTTTGCATTCCTCACATGCATCACTACACACTTCCTTTGAAACTGCAAACATAAGAAAAAAATTGTTCAAGGAAACAATATGCTTCCTTCAACAAAATCATCTTTTGTCTCTTCGGCATCATTCACATGATTTGATTGATTTCACTTTAGCATGCTTTCATAAAAAAAAAAATGAAGATAACTGCTCTATTTCCTTCATTATTTTCAATATTTCTAACTATATGTAATTGATGAATATGCCATGTAGTTTCATAAACCTTCTATCTCTTCCTCTTCCTAACCCATCCTTTCATTCTTTTAATTCTTGGGGTACACTCTTTCCACGGGAATTTATTAATCATGAAATCAACAATATGTGATGTTGCAACTTACCTTTTATAGCAATTTTCTCCATTCTTTTATATTTCTTGATACAAATTTAAATTTCAATATTACCTAGACAATATATCCATCCACGAAATTTGTCAATCTCCATAATTTCAAGTTTAATATTACCTAGACAATATATCCATCCATGATATTTGTCAATATCCTTAGTTTCTTCATAAATATCATGTTATTCTAGGTCATTCCCCTTCCTCCTTGAATGGAAGATTTCCTCAACATCTTCTTTACTTTGTAGTAGTGTTATTGCACTAAACTAGTGTCAATCATTCTCTTTCACTTCTAATTTTTATTAAACACTATTTGAGAATCTTATTTCAGAATATTCATGAATTTCCTTAATAATAATCTTAGTAGAATTATATGTTTCAAGGAGTTTAGCTTCCAAAGATATTCATTCACAATTCCAATTTTTTACAATTTCATTTCAACGCATAACAAACATACCTATCACATATTGTTCATTCAATTTCTGAAAATGGTGGTATGTTGTTTCTTTTTGGACTTCAAATATTCTTTATCATTCAGTTTAATTGGAAATTCTTGGACCATACCAACCTCATTGTTAGAAACATGTCCATGCCCTTCAAGGATATCTTCAACAACATCTCTTTTGTTCCCATCTTTTACTTGATCTATGATCTCAATTATTCTTATGTCATCTTTAGTTTGTGTATCAACAATTTCATGACCTCTAGGGCCATATTTGAAAATGTTTTCTTCTAAACCTATATAAACAACAATATAAATAGCCTTATAACAATCATGAGTTACTAAAGGAACCTCTATCTTCAATATTTATTGTTCCATCAATTTACATAGAATATTTTTCAGCATTTCATCTTCATATTCTTCTTCAAGAAAACATTTTGTCATAGGCTTTTTAATCTTCCTTATATTTTCCAGAGGTATCTCAACCTCTTATATTCCTTGAGGTATTTTGGACAATTCATTCTCATTTTCTAATGCAATTTGATTTGTCCTCTCTACATACACATCCTCTAACTCATATTGATTTTCACAAGCCGTACTCACATGTTTCTTACTTTGTTGGGTTCTACTTAAAATCCCAAACTTTCCTACATTGCTTTAATCATTTTTTTCTCAAATCTCATCTTCTCTAGACATATTTTTCTACATAATATTCTCCAAAACTTACAAAATGGTCCTCATTTCCCTAATTTCATTCATATTTATATCATCTTCATCACTATGTATTCTTTCTCTAGGGTTTCTTCTCTTTGAACCCATATTGCATTCAATGCAATCTTCTTCTCCCTCTTTGTAATTTTCTCTTCTTGAATAATTTTTTCACCTTCAAACCAAGACAATAATCATGTCCTTATTGTCACCCAAAGTTTTGGGTTAATCTCGTGCACACACAAACAAATTTATGCGTGCCCATTCCATTTTTTCACGTTCCTAAGCTAATGCGTGGAGAATGACAAGAAGTGTGCGCCGGACCAAGTTTTTATATTGTGTGCCAAGTCCAAGGTTTATCAAATGCACATTGGTCCAAGTTTTGATATGCACTAGAAATCAAGAAGACACACGTCAAAATTAAGAAAGGAACCATCGAGAAATATTCTCGAATGATTACTGCCAGCAACACAAGGGAACATGGAGATGAAAAAAGATGAGTTGGCAAGGTAGTTAAGATTGCACTGATTCTAGAAAGGATACGTGGATTGCAGGAAGGAATCAAAAGCATGTAATATTGTTAGTTAGTAGAGAAAGTAGAGAAGAACTAAAAGAGACAGAGCTCCTGAGCAGAGAAAGCTATAAAAGGAAGCATCGACATCGAAAATGGAGTTACACACTCGCTTAGGGGATTCAGTGAGTTTTTTTGTTGTTGTGTCATTAAGCTCGCTCTGAGCCTCTGTAGTATTGTAATGTTGTAATGCTTCTAAATATAATTATGAATCTGTCATATGTCTAAGTTCTAAAAGGATGCACATGGTGCAACACATTGTAACTCTGGGGAATTATCTAAAGAGGACATGAGACTTTGTTGTTGTCAAGTATGTTTTTCTTAATGTATGCATGTGGTTAATGGAAAAGAAGGATTAATAAAGCTACAACAATTCTGATCTATCATGTCACTTATGTGTTATTTGGATATGTGTGTGTATTTTTTTTCTTATTAATAATAGCAAGTTGTCATTAATGGAGTGGATGGAAGCCATCTTGGATGGATCCCTATGTGTTTAGTCCTTCAAGACCAGATGGTATCTCTGATATTCATTACGTCTCGGGTGAGACCTTATTCGACCTTGGATGAAGATTGATATGTCGATGCTTTGGGGGTTTTGTTGGTAAAATATGAACGAACCATGTGTCTAAACCCCCCAACATTAAGAAAGACATGCACAAGCGTGAAATGGACCAAAAAATGGTTATGTTGTTGGGACCTAAAAGTATTATATTAGAGGATGAAGGCAAGAGATGAGGTGGTATCCATCTCTAGAGGAAATTCAAGACTGGCTAACTGCAAAGGAGCATGAGTTTTCCCTATGAGAGACTTGGGGTCTGAGATTGAATGTGAAGAGATGGAAAGATAAGTATCTTTACACTGATATGCATGCGACATTATTTGTTGAATTTCTCTGTTTTTTATATGAATGGATGAAAAGGAAAAATGCTACCAATTCTTCTTTGTGGCCTCTAAAACTGGTGGTTTGGGATCAAGCCACACTTGATAGGTTGAAGGCATTAGATAATAAGTGGAATCGGGCCATTGAATTCTAGTTTGCTCGAGTAAAGGAGGGATACATCATTGAATTTGTTGTGGAGTACATGTATTCTTTTAGCGAGTCTGAAAGGAAATTCGCAGAAGGTTTGAGAAAAAAATGTTGGAAGAAATCTCACTCTAGATCAAGATCTTGTTTGTGGAGAAAGGGTTGATGTGCATGGAGCTCGATAAGATGGCAGAGTAGAATCCTCTAGCATAGGGGGGCGTGCAAATATGGTGGGGGGGATAAGAGAGGAGATTGATTAATTGAGGAGGATCCAAAAGTTGCTAGAATGAAGTGAGGAGTGGGATTGACCCAGAAGAGTAGAGGAGAGAGAGAACTGAAAGATGTGCAAGAAGAGTTGATCTAAGAAAGAAAACAGAGAAAGTAGGTTGAAAGACATTAGAAAGGGTCATGCAACAAGGGGTCGAGTCTAGAATGAAGAGAAAGGGGACCGCACCAAGAGGAAGTGCGGAAGAATGTGTTGTGCCATAGTGGAGCACAGGAGAAGATATGCCCGTGAAGAGGAAGGATGTCAAGATTAGGGTGTACAATGGGGATACAGGTAGTAGTAGTAGTAGTCCTAGGGGTGTAAGTGATGAAGTCTGAACCCATTGGTTGTTACAAAGTGTCACAATATCGGAGGAAGATGAGGCGTAGAATAGAGGCGTGGGAGAAGAAGAGGAAGTCAAAGGATCCCCTAGTGACGGGGGAGAAGAATTGGCTATTGTATATTATCTTGCATGGTTGCAGGTAGGAAATTATCTGGGTCACCTCACAAGAAATGTCAGAAGAAGATGGACTTACCCCCCCTGAACCACTCCCCTTGAAAGTTTGTAATTGAGAGGAAAGAACAACATATAGTGAGGTGACTGGAGTAGGAGAAAGACTATAAGTAGACAAAAGAGAAGAGATGAGTGAAGAATAAGGAGAAGTCAGTTCTACTTCACCAAGAAGAGTATCAGTAGTGAGGAGTTTGAAAATTAGTAGTCAGATTGGAGGAGTTAATTCAAGAGTGACAATGGTGAATCATGATAGCACCCTGAGGCTACCTATGTTCCATGGACTGGTAAAGATGAAGAAAAATAGAATAAATTCATGTGCCAAGAAATAGGGTCTATGAAGCGAATCATTGATGAAGAAACAAAGATTTCGTAGCTAGAAACCATGTTCAGGGAAAGATCCTTGACGTGGTACATGAAGTACAAGGCCATTATGCCAACGAGACATATGAGGTCTCTTACATAGATCAAGAGGTATTTACTAAAGGAATTCCAAAATCCCAAGTCAGAATATCAGTGTATTACTGAGATTAAGGAGATCAAGCAACAATAAGGAGAAACCATGTGGGATTATGACTAGCAGTTTAAGATTTTGTTGGATAGTTTGACGTTCCAAATTCAATTTGTACAACATAGAGAGTGGTTTATTACGGGGTTTCTTCCCCATATATGGGCCTTTCTCACCCAACAGAAGGCGATGACTCAAGCAGAGGAAGTATAAATTGCAATGCACCTAGAAGCTACATCAGAAGGGGAAAAGACATCGGTAGGACTGACACAGGTGCAGTCACAATTAGAAAATATGACCATGTAGTTGCAAGATATGGAAAATACAAAAGTCATGTGTGAGCACATATAGTGTACGACATGTCACTTTGAGGGGAATCACAAGGATGAGTTCCCTGTTCTTCCGAATTATTTGGCAACGGGGGCGTCGAGTCCATTCCCAACTGGTTCCCAGGTGTAATGGTCTAATATTTTCCGACAATGTGGCTATGTACCACCCCGCTTCCCAAATTTGAAGAAGTATCAAAAGACACATCATAATATGTTATGTGAGTTATGTAAATGCATGGGACATGATGTCAATAACTATCGATCACTCCAACTAATGCAAGACAATACCCATGATGCATTCTCAGAACAAGAAGAACAAAAGGGTGGTGATCATGGTGGTGCTAAGAGAGGTGGGTACCAAGGAGGTTCCAGAGGAAGATATGGGTGTAGTCACAGCCGAGGATATGGAGAAAGGGGAGGTAGGACCCCGACTAGTTTCAATTGTGGAGAAATTTTCCATGTATCAAGGTTTTGCATCAAGTCGTGCATGCTTTGTGTGTACTGCTATAGTCTCGAACATGACATAGAAGACTATCCCGACTTAGTGAAGAAGTGTGAAGAAAATAGGACGCATTGCAATATGGTGCATGTGGAGTCACGCATAAATAAGAAGAAGGATGAGGAATTCGATGTTCGGGTAGTAACCCAGGGAGGAGCGAAGACAGGAAGGGACTCCGAGTAGGTTGAGAGCTTGTGTGTAATGTCCCTTTCCAAATGATCACTCGAGGAGTTGATGAAATATCCTAAGTGATTGTCATAGGATATAGTCCAAAAAATAAGGGAATAAATTAATTATTTAATGTCATTCGGGTGGAAAAAGTAACATTTTTAAAAGGGACATTGAGTAATTAAGTAAAAAGGGGTTTTAAGTGAATTTGAGTTTATAAAGTCTCTTTACTTTATTAAAAGGGTAAAATGGTCAAAAAATGGTCAACGAGAAAATAAAAGAGGAATGAGGGCGCCCTCTATGATGATGTAATTGTTTCTTTCTAAAAACCAATTAAGAGAGCTCTTCTGGATTTGGCTCTTGGGACGAAAAAACCCTAGAGAAGAAGATTGGTTTCGGTGGTGATACCATCCACCCTAGATGATCATAAAGAGAATATTATTCATATCTTCTCATCGTGCTTCAATCTGATGGAGTTTGGACATATTAGTGGTTGATTTTATCATTTGGTGGTTGAGTTATTCATTTTCATAGGTTTATTTTTGCTAGAGGAGGATGAGTTGGCTTTGTGGCTATATTTCTTGTTTGGGTGATTGAGTTTTTCTTATTCCTTGACTGAGTTTTGTTGTAAGGGGGTTGAGTTTATTTATGTTGGGTCATATTTCTTCATGAGGGCTGAGTTCTTTAATTTGCTAGCCAAGATTTCTTGTTGGGTCATTTTCTGCACTAGCTGGGTTGAGTTCATCATCAAAGGGGGGTCATATTTCCTGGGGTAATCGAGATTACCAGCTGAGAATGGGTGTGTTAGATGAGTGGTTGATTTAGCTATAGTATAGGTTGGGGCCGAGTTTGGATGGAAATACATGATATCTCTATGTTAGGGGCATCATTGTCTTAAGGGGGTCGTATTCTTCCTTTTGGGGATAGATCTTGGTCGTTGGAGGGAGGATCTGTTTCATGAGCGGATTGTACCTCATTTGGAGAAGCCAAATACACTTCCAAAGCTACAAAACATTGGTCACAGGCCATCGTTAATAAATATTAGGTCAGATATTTATTAACCATATATATGATAGCTTCTTTGTTGTTGTAATGTTTTAGTACTGATAGAAATCATATTGTAACTCTTGTTCCATTATTAAATGCAATTAAGACCCTATATGGTATCAAATTTGTGTATGTTTTGGAAACCCCTTTGAGTAAACAATCAAAAAATATACATAAAACTTAAAACAACAAAAAAAATATGACTTATTGAAGTGAAAGACATCTAAAACCTAAGTGTTTGATGAAATTCAACACTTAGAAATACACATATATTGCTACAATAGTGAGGAAAAATAAGGACAACAGTGGATAGGTTCATTATAGTGGTATCATAGCTATTTTTCTTTCTAGCCTGAACATTACACGGTGCTTTGATGCTTTTGGGGGATGAAACACACATTACATACATGAGAAGAAGGTATAGAGGAGAAGAAAACACATTTCACTAAGAAGAAGAAGAATAAGTGGAACAACCAGAGGCATAACAAGCGGGAGATATGGGGGACAACAATAATGAGGAAAGGGCCATGTAGATCCTAGATGATTTAGCTAGGGCACAACAATAGTAGGTACAAATCATGACACAGTTAATTGTCAGCACTCAAGCGAACCAAAACCATGGGGGAAACAATGGTGTGGGGGGAATTAATGGACACAATGCGAACCAACACCATGGGGGTGAAAATGGTGTAGGGGGTTCGAATGGGAAAAATGGGAATCATGAAGAAGGTAGCAACAATAATATTCCCACACGAGTTGTCACTAGGGCCATGATCCAGATTATTTTCAGCACGAAATGAGATCGGAGATATAATAAAGAAATGCACAAAGATATCACAGATATTCAATAATATAACATAAATGTATCAGATATGCAACCATAAAAACGGATGTACTGTAATACACGATTTATATTAATGAAATAAATGTACAGAGAGTGTAAAATATAGAGTGAAAGACTTGATAGAATGGTGGCAGCTTATCTCTGAGAAGAGATGTGATGGATACTCGCATTTACAAGAAGACGATTACAATGAGGCTCTGAAGGCCTTTTTAAAATAATCAGGAATGCCCAAAACCCTAGACATCCAAAAACCTAACCCTAGGAGATGAAGCGCCAAAAGTCATGTGGGCCCTGTTTGGGTAAGTTAGTACATCAACTTCCTGGGGTCGTAACTTTTGCATATGATCTCTGTTTTAGGTGTATGATAGCTCATTGGAAAGGTATCATCGAGGAGATTCGTTTTGGGGGATCAATTATGTTTTTGGATATAATTGAGAACATCAATCTCAAAAAACCTTCATTTAGTCCCTCAAAATGGCCCCGGAAGTTAAAACCTGCTAAAAATAGTAAATTGCCAAAATTGCCAGAAAATTGTTTTGAGCCAGTCGGAAAAGGTGGGTGGCCACCGATATCCACCTGGATCAATCCTCCCTCCTTAGGAAGCAATGGTCTCCATTGCGTTGAGTTGCCTGGGGAGAGGGAAAAGTGCTTTTTGGATCTGCATCTTGGTGAGTTGCTTTCCTTGCTGGAGACGTCACACTGCTCAGATTGTGGAAGTTTGTCATGAACTTGTTGAGGCTGAGGTTGTTCAACAAGTCGGTCTACATGAGAGGATGGTGTGCATAAGGGTTCTTTGTGCTTTGTTGCAACCTTGTCGGCCTTCTTTTGTTGGATAGAAGGTGCTTGGGGCAAAGCTGTAGTAGTTATAGTGTCCTTTTGTTCCCCTTTTGAACAGATTGTGAAGAAGATGAATTTTGCAGTATGAGATACTACCTTGTGGCACTTTTTAGGTGGAATGGTAGTTGGAACTACCTCTGGTATTCTATAGAGATGACCCCCCAGAGAAACAATGACACTGCGGGGTCAAGACTCATAAACAACATGGCACTTCCACATATATGGTTGGCCCAAGAGAACATCACAGACATCCAGTGGGGCAACATCACATAATACCCCATCCTTGAAGGGTTGGATGCTGTATGACAATTGACATTGTTGGCTGACACGAAGATCTCGTCCTTGGCGAAGCCACCCGATGTTGTATGATTGTGGGTGTGGTGTTGTCAGCAATCCCAATTGTTTGACGACCTTTGTTGAGATGAGGTTCTTCTGGCTTCTGCTATCAACAATAAAATGCAGCGGGGTCCCCTTCACCCACATCTGTGAATGAAAAAGGCACTCCCCCTCTTCAAGATCTATTGGTTCTTCTGGTTGAATTGTTGCGTTCGCGACAATAGCAGCGGGGTCCACGTCAATGATTTGTCCTTTACCAGTATTTTTAGAATCGGATTCAGAATCAAGGTTTGGATCATTGTCTTTGATATCGACCACCAATGACTGTTTTGAGCGACATTCATCGGTGTTGTGCCAGGGGCTTTTGTGGAAATCGCACCATTTTCCGGTGTCCTTCTTTTTTTTCGTGGGACGCTTATTTTCATGTGTCTTGGACTAGTTTACAGGAGACTGTTTGTTAGGGTCATCTTTGTCATACTTTGGCTGTTGTGGATTTGCAGACCCAAATTATTGTTTTTTTTGGTGCTTAAATTTCTTCTCAATTTTAACTGCATATCGATAAGCAGCACTGAGTGATGAGATGTCCAGAAAATCCATTTTAGTCTGGATGTATCTGTGTAGAGCCCCGTGGTATTTCAGAACCAAATGTCGCTCGGAGTCTTTGATACCCAGCTTGGTGCGCAAGGTATGGAAGGTATTGGTGAACTCTGGAACTGCTTGTCCCCTCTCTTGTCGCAGTGTGGTCCATCTCATGTACTTGTCCTCATAGTTTCCAACAGGGTAATACTGTTCCTTTACCGCATCCACAAAAAAAACCCAAGTGGGATTGACCCCATATATTCCAGACTCCTCTGTGGAACTTTTCTCCCAGTAAGTTTTCCAACAATGTTTGACATGAGGGAGAGATTTAAGGAGTGTGAAGGTGATATTTTCTTTGTCGGAAAAATTGTGAACAGAGAAATAACCTTCTAGCAGAGTTAACCATTTTTCTAGGGCTTCTGCATCCATCTGTCCTTCAAATACAGGAATATCAAAATTAACTTGTACCTTGAAAGGCGAGGTGCCTCCAAAGTGGTCGCTTGATGAAGATGTGCCTAATGCTATCGGTAGGCGTTTAAGGATGTGGGAAAAATTATTCATCATTTCGTCCCTTTGTCATGTGAGAGCTTGCTCAAGCAACAGATTGATAGGATCGTCTGCTCCGTCGTTTTTCTTTTCTTCCACCATTGAGGGTTTCTTGGGTGTGCGAGAGTGATTGTCTTCAAGAGAGACAAGATCAAGACCCAAATTTATATACTTGGACCTCATCGGGGACATGCACTAAAAAAAATGATCAAGAGCAGCCTGTTCTGATACCACTGATCCGGATTATTTTCAGCACGAAATGAGATCGAAGATATAATAAAGAAATGCACAAAGATATCACAAATATTCAATAATATAACATAAATGTATCAGATATGCAACCATAAACATAGATATACTATAATACACGATTTCTATTAATGAAATAAATGTACAGAGACTGTAAAATACAGAGTGAAAGACTCGATAGAATGGTGGCAACTTATCTCTGAGAAGAGATGCGACGGCTACTTGCATTCGCAAGAAGATGATTACAATGAGGTTGTCAAATACTTTTTACAATAAACAGGAATGTCAAAAACCCTAGACATCCAAAAACTTAACCCTAGGAGATGAAGCACCAAAAGTCATGTGGGCCCTGTTTGGGTAAGTTAGTACATCAACTTCCTGGGGTCGTAACTTTTGCATACAATCTCCGTTTTAGGCGTATGATGGCTCGTTGGAAAGGTATCATCGAGGAAATTCATTTTGGGAGCTCAATTATGTTTTCGACTATCATTGAGAACCTTGATCTAGAAAAACCTTCATTTAGTCCCTCAAAATGGCCCCGGAAGTTAAAACCTACTAAAAATAGTAAATTGCCAAAATTGCCAGAAAACTGTTTTGAGCCATTCAGAAAAGGTGGGCGGCCACCGATATCCACCTAGATCAGTCCACCAGTAGAATGATTCCTATACCACTTTTTCCACATTTATTTTGGGATCAACAAAAAATAAATCAAGGGAAGCAAGGACAGGGTGAAACCTTTGATGAATATTGGAGGGAGTACCAAGCTCTTGGTGATGATTTCCAGGAAGCCATGTCACTATAGAAATATTTTACCATCAAATATAGGAACAAACCAAGGGATTTCAACAGGGGTCCGTAGAACATTTATGTCATCCGGAAGGTTGGGAAGTTATACATTCCTTCCTTTGATGGTTCCAACAAGTGTGTGGATAGAGCATGGGTACAAAATTTGGACATATACTTCCAACTCAACCCTATGATGGAGGTAGAAGCAATTAAATTCACTCCCTTGCACTTAGATGAAGAAGCTTGTGAGTGGTGGTACCATGGATTGGTCACTCTGGGACATGCTAGCATTACCTCCTATTTGGTATTCACATAGAATTTGATGGAGAGGTTTGACAAGAAGGATCCAGAATTCAATTTCAAAGAGTTGGCACAATTCATACAGGTTGGGACACTAGATTCCTACATTACAGAGTTCGAGAGGCTTGCAGTCATGGTGACATATATATCTGAGTAGAGGTTATTGATGTTGTTCATTGAGGGTTTATTCAAGCCACTGGGTGGTTGGGTGAAATAATTCAAGCCAGAGACTCTACAAGATGTCATCATTAGGACATGAGACATGGAGGATGCTGTCAAAATATATATATATATATATATATATATATATATATATATATATATATATATATCCAAGCCTTTCATTCCCCAGAAAAAAAATAAAAATAAGAAACCTTTTCAAAAAGAGTGGACTGGAAAGGAGAAATTGGATGAGGTGACTCGTAATGAGTTGAGAAGAAAGAAGCTTTTATTCAGTTGAAAAGAAGTTTGGGATCCCAGACACAGGTTCATGGGGAAGGTTAAGGTACACTATATAGAGGTGTACTCAGACAATGAAGAGGAAGAGGATGAAGTTACATAGGAACAAGGCAATGAGCAGAGAGGCTCGAGTGATGAGAAACCTTGTGAGGAGGATATGGGTGTGACTATTGAAACTCTATCAAGAACCATTAGATACTACACTTTCAGAGTTGGGGAGTAATATGGGGAAAATATGTCACTACTTTGATCGATGATGAGGCAACCCACAATTTCATTGATGTAGCATTGGTGGTGAGGAGACACATGCCTACACAGGAATTTGAGGGGTTCAATGTGGTAGTGGATGATGGATTTAATATGACATGCACCCATAATATTTTGAGGTTGGTCGAGACATTGGGAAACTATACATCGACCGACTACTTTTATTTGGTTGATTTGGTAGACATAGATATATTTTTGGGTGTTCAATGGATTCATTCCTTAGGGGAAATTATAATGAATTACTAGGTAATGGAGATGAAGTGCAATATATGAAATTCCAAGAAGGTTTTTCTAAGGGGCATTTAAAATGGTGGCCCTAATATTGTGTCATCCAAAAGTATGTAGGCCATCTTCAGACATGAAGATGTATCATGTGTAGACGAGTGCTTGATTACAACTCAGGAAAAAGTAAAGGGTTGACAACATCATCATGCATATATTCAGGCATTGAGGAGTAAGAATGACAAGGTTTTTGGATAGATACCTCTAGGGAGACTGCTTGAGGATTTGAGCACACCATTGAGTTGAAGGATGGGGTAAGACTTGTGATCACTACTCCCTACAAAAAAAATAAAAAATTCAAGGATGAAATTGAAATGGCTATTAATGAATTGTTGGATATGGGACACATCGAACCTAGTTCTAGTCCATTCACTTCTTTTGTAGTGTTGGTGAAGAAGAAGGATGGCACAATGAAAGTTTGCATTGAATATAGAGTCTTGAATAAGAAGATAATCAAGAACATGTACCCTATCCCCAAGATCGATGAGCTTCTGGATGAGTTGCATGGAGCAATGTATTTTTTGAAGATGTATCTTCAATCGGGGTATCATCAGATCAGAGTCAGAGAGTAGTATATCCCCAAAACTACTTTCATATGCCATTATGGGAATTATGAGTTTTTGGTCATGACGTTTGGTTTGACCAATGCACCAACTACATTTCATTCCTGCATGAATGACATCTTCAAAAAGTAGTTAAGGAATTTCTTGTTGGTGTTCTTTGATGATCTTCTAATGTATAGTAGGACATGGGAGGAACACATGGACCATCTGGGTCATATTCTAAGCATCATGGAGGAACAGTCATTGTATGCCAAGGATTCAAAGTGTAAGTTTGGCATGACAAATATCATATACTTGGGTCATGTAGTCAGTGCCTAGGGTGTATAGGTACATAGGGAAAAAAATCCAGGCGATATTGGATTGGCCACCGCCCAAGAACCTTACACATTTGCATGAATTCTTCAGAATATGAAACTACTATCGGCGGTTTGTGAAAGGATTTTCATAGTTGGCTACACAACTCATAGATATCACGAAGAAAGGGGCATTCAGGTGGATAGAGAAGGCCCAGAGGAAATTTGACGGGATGAAGGAAGTGATGAGAACTTTCCCTATTTTATCACTTCCTGATTTCACTAGGTCCTTTGTGCTTGAGTGTGATGCATCAGGTGAGGGAATAGGAGAAGTTATGATGCAAAATAGACATATGATATCATATGAGAGAAGGAAAATTAAAAATTCATAGAGGCTCTACTCCATCTACGACAAGTAAATTCTCGACATCATGCATGCCTTGGCGAAATTCAGGAAGTACTTGGTGGGTGTAAAATTTGTGGTTAAGACTGAACATAAAAATTTGAGACACTTCCCAGGGAAGGACTTAAATGAGTGGAAATAAAGTGGGTCAGAAAATTGCAAGCATATGACTTTGAAATTGATTATGTGAAAGGGAATAAAAATGTGGTTTTTGATGCTGTATCCAATAAATCTGAGATATGTTCACTTGCAGAGATTTCAATTGACTGGAAATCTCATGTCTTGGTAGAGTATTCCAATAATAAATTTGCTTGCAAGTTGATAGATCAAAACATACATCATGATAGGTATAGAGTGGTGGATGGAATCATCTACTACAAGGACCACATATACTTTGTCCATGAGTCTACACTAAAGGAGAATATTATGAGGGCTATGCATGATACGCCTCTGGTATGGCATCTCAGGTACTTTAAAAGTTATAGGAAGATCGAGGAGAGGTTCACTTGGAAGGGCCTCAAAGCTGATGTATTGAAGCATGTGAAGGAGTGTATTACTTTTCAACATAACAAGTCAGAGAAAACTCATCATGCGGGGTTATTATAACCATTACCCATCCCAGAGAAAAAGTGGGAAAGTGTGTCCATGGACTTCATCATAGGACTACCGTAGGTACAGGGCAGAGATTGCATATATGTGGTGGTAAATAGGTTGACCAAGTTTGCAAATTTATTTGTCATATCCTCATAATACAAGGCAACAAAAGTAGCGGAGGCGTTCTTTAGAGAGGTATTCAGATTCCATGGGTTGATGAAGTACATTGTCAGTGACAGAGACAACATATTCCTCAGTGCATTTTGGCAGGAGTTGTTTAGGTTGGTTGGCACATAGTTGAATCCTAACACTAGTTACTACCCCCAGAAAGATGGTCAAATAGATATCGTGAACAAGTGGCTCGAGGGGTATTTACGTAAGTATGTGTCTGAGCAATAGAATGAATGTGTTAAATGTTTTTGTTTCAGGGAACATTGTTATAATACCACTTATCATATGTCCATTGGTATGACCCCACTCCAAGCATTATATGGCTATGTTGCTCCTTCATTTTTTGATTTGGTGTTTGGGGGAACACTATTATTTTACCACTTATAATATGTCCATTGGTATGACCCCATCCCAGTCATTATATGGCTATGTTGCTCCTTCATTTGTTGATTTTGCGTTTGGGGATAGCATGGCTCCCAAAGACAAGGATTGGATCCAGGAGAGTCAAGACATCCTCAAGGCTATCAAGGACAATTTATAGACAACACATAATCAATAGAAGATCTATGTAGATAGGAATAGGTTCGAGTGCACATTTGAGGTGGAGAACTTGGTATTTTTTATGTTACAACCATACATACAGTCTTCACTAAATAAAAGTGGTGCAGAAAAACTAAATCCATGCTTTTATGTCCCCTGCAGGGTGATTTGAAGAGTTGGAGAGGTATCTTATGAGCTTGAGTGGCCGGAAGGGGAGTAAGATCCACAATGCATTTAATGTTTCATGCCTCAAGAAGGAATTTGGACAATAGGACACTTCTTCAATAGAGTTACCTCCAATGGATGAAGACGGGAAATTATTGTTGGTTCTTGAAGAGGTTTTGGAGGTCTAGGAGTGGAAATTTCATAACGGGGTGATACGAGAGTACCTCATCAGGTGTATATATTTTCCATCATAGGATTCCACGTGGGAATGTTTATATATCTTTCAGCATCCAAGCTTGCATTTTCTTGAGGGAAAACAATCTCAGGAAGGGAGGACTGTAATGTCCCTTTCCAAATGATCACTCCAGGACTTGACGAAATAGCCTAAGTGATTCTCGTAGGCTATAATAATGGAAATAAGAGAATCAATTAATTATTTAATGTCATCAGGAAGGAAAAAGTAAATATTTTAAAAGTGACATTGAATAATTAAGTAAAAAGGGGTTTTAAGTGACTTTGAATTTGTAAAGTCACTTTACTTTATTAAAAGGGTAAAAGGGTCGAAAAAGGGTCAATGAGGAAATAAAAGAAGAATGAGGGCACTCTTTCTCATGATGCAATTGTTATTTTCTAAAAACGAAATTGAGAGATCTTGTGTGGCTTTGGCTCTTGGGACAAAAATCCCTAGAGAAGAAGATTGGTTTTGGTGGTGAGACCATCCAGTCTAGTTGGTCATAGAGAGAATACCATTCATATATTTTCATTGTGCTTCATTGTGACGGAGTTTGCACATATTGGTGGTTGAGTTTATCATTTGATAGCTGAGTTATTCATTTGCAGAGGTCATTTTTTTTCTAGAGGAGGATGAGTTGGGTTTGTGGCTCCAATTCTTGTTTGGGTGGATGATTTTTCCTTATTCCTTGACTGTGTTTTGTTGTAAGGGGGTGGAGTTTCTTTATGTTGGGTCCAATTTCTTCATGAGGACTAAGTTCTTTACTTTTTTGGACAAGATTGCTTGCTGGAATTTTTTTGCACTAGCTGGGTTGAGTTCATCATCAAAGGGGTGCCATATTTTCTAGGGTAACTGAGATTACTAGCTGAGAAGGGGTGTGTTGGATGATTGGCTGAGTTAGCTACAGTATAGGTCAAATTTCCTAGCTAGTTGGGGCCAAGTTTGGTTAGAAAGAATTGATATCTTTGTGTCGAGGGCGTCATTATCTTAAGCGGATTGTATTCTTCCTATTGGGGACAAATCTTAGATGTTGGAGGGAGCATATGTTTCATGAGAGGATTGTACTTCATTTGGGGAAGCCAAATACACTTCCAAAGCTACAAAATGTTGGTCACATGCTATAGTTAATAAATATCAGGTCAGATCTGATAGCTTCTTTGTTGTTGTAATGGTTTACTATTGATAGAAATCATATTGTAACTCTTGTTCCCTTGTTAAATGAAATTAAGACCCTATATGGTATACAATTTGTGTATTTTTTGGAAACCCCTTTTATTAAACAATAAACAAATATACATAAACCCTAAAACAACAACAACAAGATGAATCATTGAAGTGAAAGACACCTACATCCTAAGTGTTTGACGAAATTCAACAGTCAGAAATACACATATATTTCTAAAACATTGAGGAAAAATTGAGAAAACAGTGGGTAGGTTCATTAAATAGGGTTAGAAGTTGGAGGGAAAGATCATAAATCCAGTGTAGCCCCCTCCCAAGTTCAATGCTACCCCAAAAAAATAGTTTTTGCACGATGCGTAGAGAGCCATTGAAGAACAAAGAGTGTGTGAAGAGATGCAATGCATGATGAAAAGATCACTTGAAGAGGCTTGGATCCATTAAGAAGTACAAAAAACAAAATAGAGGTCATTGGAGGAGGCCCAGAACTAGGAAGAAATGAAATGAGTGAAATAGAGGTTGCTAGAAGAGGCTCGCTCCCGGGAGGAGCTGCAGTGCATGATGTAATGATCATTGGATGTAGATCGTATGCACGAAGAGTTGTAGTGCACCATGAAGAGGTCGATGGAATAAGTGTGCAAGAAAGAAGAGTTGTGACACGTCGAGCAAAGAGAAATTGAGGAACATCATCTTGATGAGTTGAAGTGTGCAACATGTGAAGAAGCATTACGCGACTTGGGCCATGAGACAAGCACTGAAGATCAAGTAAGTAATTTATTAGATTTTTGTTTGAAATTGCTCAATTATCATGATGTTGCAAAGAAGTTGGCATAGATGTTAGTCGCTTGCACGGGGAAGGAGTTGACAGATCAAACTATATGAACTCCTCTACCATAAAGGGAGGTGTGTCAGGTTAGCAAGAATAAACGCATCAAAAAAGAGTTCAAGATGGTTGTCGATATGGGTGGCTATGACATGGATGGATTCATGTTGGATCTAGGTTCTGGCATGAACATTTTTCCAAAGAAATCCTAGGATTTGATGGGGAATCCAATTCTATTCTAGTCCCTTATTCAGTTACGGTTCGAAAACTAGTGTTGAATCTATCTTATAGGCTGACTAGAGAAAGTTGAGGTGAATATAGAAGGGGTGAAGATAAAGGCCATCTTTGAGGTCATAGAGATTATCGATGACTATGATCCATACTGTAAATTGCTTGGAATTGAGTGGTCATTTGATAACAATGTTGCGTTGAATTTAAATAAGAGGTAGATGTCATTTGAGATAGACACCCTGCATGTTTTTTCATCGCTAGATCCAAATGAAGGAGACAGATACAATGATCCACTGGATGAGGATGCACATAGTTATATTATTGAAAACATCTATCAGATCAGTCGGTGTAGGGAGGATTACATCAATCCTACATAAGATGGATAATTAAGCTAGTGAAGTGTCAAGTCTTATGATTTTGATTATGAATATCCCATGGAAAGGTGGAAAAATAAGTTAATGAAGTTTCCACAAGGAGTTGTGCACATATTACCACCAAGTTGCATGAGGAATAATTTGGATCCTACCATTTTGATGGCTTGGATATGGTGGATGATTTTATATCCTAGATGCAAACCATTCCCGAACACCACTCGATTCGTTCCCTCGATACTATGCTCACAAGAATTCCTACATGTTGGTGGGAAACACATCAAGAACCTTATCGAGAATGGGAAGAAGTTGAATCATCCATGTGGGAAAGATTCATACCAGATCTAAACATTCGTCGATACACCTTCTCTTGTGAAAGGAGATTGATAGCTAAACAGTGGTGCGACGCACGCAGTCGGTATATGAATTTATGGCACGTGTTGCCAAAGAAACAACCTATATCTTTGGTTCCCCGATTCTCCAATGGAAAGGTCAAACAGTCGCATGCATAGGAGATGGACATGGATACTCCATCAATACCCCACTAAGATTTGTTCCCTACACCACTCTTCCCCAACCCCATTGAGAAAATAAATGACTTGGGAATCACTACAGATGAACTGGTTCACTAGTGGATCTTACCAAAATCGATCGAGCCTAGTCCTGTACCTCCTTGGTGAAAGCTGCCCAATTGCGCTTGAATGAGAAAAACCTGCAACCCACTAGGGGTCATTTCATCCAACCAAGACACAATAGAAATAATCTCAGTGTGCATTGGAGCATGTGCGATGCCCCAGGAAAATAACACTTGTTCATGTGTGGTGTCATCCAAGACATCATTAATTTTGAAGATTTGTTGGCAACAACAAATTTGTGATAGTAATGGTTGATATGACATGTAGTTATACTACATCAAATACATATAAAATCGAAAATATGGACTCATTAATTCTGCTAACAGGAGGACGATTTTCCCGATTTAAAATAAAACAACAACTAATTACATGGGATAGTAGAAATCTTGACATTAAAAATGCAATGATTCATTGTCGCTCAACACAATGAATCCAACGGCTAGGATATAACATGGTATCGACCAACTCAAGGAAATTTATGACAATAACTTTGAATTCATGGAAAAACAAGAGTCATTCTGGTTTCATCCGCTTAAGAAGGAGCACATCATTCCAATTAATTACATCTTCTATACATTTAGAATGTGCTCCTTCACCCCCCTCGTAGTAAAGCGTTCACAGATCCTCTGACATCTCAATCTCATTCTCACCATCTCTGGTATGGCATCTTTGAGAAAATGTTCGATATGTGTTATATTCTTTGCACGACTAGAACTAGTGTCTACATTGTGCCGAGCACATAGAGGGGTAAGAAGGGGGGTTGCAGGGGGGAGAAGCCCCCCTGTACAGGGGTTTAGGGGCAGCTCCCCCTAAAAAAAAAGTCCTCGATTTTCATGTCCATTTTTGGGCAGTCCTCGGTTTTCATGTCCATTTATGGGCGGTTTTTCAGCACATGGTTTTTCGCCAACAATTTTCTATTTCCAATTAAAGAATTGTTACACATGAAATTTTCACGCCTAGGTACCTCAACCTAAGTGTCATATAAGTTTCTCATACACCTTGACACCATGGAATAACCTATGTCACAATCCCTAGTCAATGTGGAGGAGGGATATATTACATGAAGGCAAAGAAATACTAAGTACACATGAATTGTTATTAATATTCATGGAAAAGAAATTGATTAAGTGAGAGAATCAAGTGCACATGAATTATTATTAATATTCATGAAAAATAAAGTAATTAAGTGTGAGGATCCACCTCACATTTGGTTTCCTATTTTTTAGGGAAGGTGGAGGATCTCATGGATGGTTGAAATATTTCCTCAAAATCCTTGAGAGATATTTCCTCCCCAAAATCCTTAAGAGATATTTTCTCCCCAAATATCTTGAGATCCCTTTCTTAGTGTATCTGATGAGAGATCTTCTCTATGGTGGTTAAACCTCCAAATCCTATATAATGAGGAGTTTCCATGTAGGAGGGGGAATGTACATTGAGAATTATACCAAACTTATGATCTCATGAGTGGTATATCATTTGGAGCATCAACATTCTGTGTGTGGACTGTTTAAGAAAGGGTTTGGACAAGGGGAACTTGATGAAGTTGTTGCACTCACACCTATGGTTGTAAGTTTTCTTCATTGATTGTTCTCATTAATATAATATGCTTGTCTTGTTTCTTTCAATTCTGTGTTTGATCTCACATGAATTCATCTCTAATAGATAGATCTATTTCGAACTAATCTCAGTAGAGTAGGAAGTGGTTTGTACTTTTGTTTTTCTACAGGGCTTGTAGAGGAGCTTAAGATTGGAGCACAACTCGGACCGTGCAGGGACAAACACCGGTAAAAGGTACTTCTTTTCTCCTTTCTCCTCACACATTATTTTATCTAGATCTAAAAGGAATTCAGTGTCCATGATAAGCATCTTATGTCTTAAGAGTTAAGAGGATATCTACCTGTCCGCAGGGAGATTTTCCTTCAACAGAAATTGGCGACTCCATTGGGGAATGAATTGAAAATTTTCAGTTTTGGTTTTCCTCATAGACCTTGTCTTTCCATTTGTTCTTATTAGACCTTGTTCACCCCGTATGCTTGATTTCATATGTTGATTGAATTCTTATTCCATCACACATACTCTGAAAGCGAAATTTCAACTGAGTTTTAGGATTTTTTGGCTATTTTTCTGGGTTTTAGGACACCAACGCTCCCCTACCTTGGTAGCAAGGCACCAGTGCTCCCCCTTAGTCTTAGACAGAGCGTTATAATTCTCTGGTTCCCCTTACACCAGAGCGCCAACCTCTCTTTGCAAAAAATCCTTTCCAGAATTGCATTTTCTGAGATCTAGTCTCTGTTTTTCACTTGCTGAGATTCTTTGTGATTCAATGCTTCTTCCTATTGACCTTTGACATCCTTCCTTCTGAGAAATAAGCACTTTGTTGTTCAGATTTTGTGGCCTTCTTCCTTACTTTAAGTTTTTCTACTGTTGAGAACTTGGAATCAATCCATTGCTTTCTTCTCTCTTATCTGACTGAGCGGGAACCCTGGTGAAGGGCATCAGAAATCTGTGAATCATCTCATTTGGTTCTTTGAGGTCATCGTTCTTAAACATCTCTCTTTTGTGTGAATTGTTTGATTTTCTTTTTTATCTTTTGTTTTCTCTTTGCTTCTTGTTTCAATCATCGCAAGAGGGTGTGTTGTTTGTGCGAAATCCTCTTATGCGTGTCCAAATCTCCTTGATTTGAAAGAGTAGTTGGCAAGAGAAGTTTTTGCATTGAGTTAATCATCATTCGCATACAAATGAGAAAGATACATCTTATTGATTGGCTTGCATATTAGAAGGCATTTCTGAATTTTTTTAGCATTGCATTGGATTCGATTGAGAACCAATTGATTGAGGATATTCCATATTAGTGTTTGATAGTGAAAATGACTCTTTCTCTTTCCCTTAAATAGGCGTTCATTGAAAAGAAATGATCGATTATCAAATTTTATGCATCTTTTTGGGAATTGAGTCATCATTCCATCAGTTTCACTTTCATACACCCTTTGAGTAAAGAACAGCTGTAAAACGAACACTAATTAAAAACTATCTAGAACACTTTTGTTTTTAGGATCTTCCACCAATAGTAGACTAGGGTTAACACTTTGGATTAGGATGTGAGTACAACTCTCCAAAGTTTTCAAAAAAAATATTAGCATCCTGAGCTAGGGAGAGTCAAATCCAATTGTCGTATTGGTTTTATGGGATCCCCCTCTCACACAGGGGTTATGCACGAGTTTGCATTCGGGAGAATTACGAAGATTATCCCTCTGTGGTTCAATTGTTTGTAGTGGTCGGATCATATATTGGGGGTCACTTGGAGGTATACCCACGATTATGTGTGGGAGCCTCTCGGGTTGATTTTGGACTTGTTATCCTGCCCATACGTTTTGGATCGGACTGTCGATTATACCCGCCCAGGGACTCACTGCGAATTGGTGTCTTTAGTTCCCATAATATTTAGGTACTTACACAAGGTGACAGTGCAGGGAAGTCTCACTGTACCTGGAACAAACATTGGTCAAACTCACTCGGGCTCCTTGGAGGGTAAATCCAAAATTACTGCGTGGAAGCTTGCACCAAGGTGAAAGTCTGTTAAGCAGGTCGCCGTTGTAACTGTTCCACCATATCCTAGCCCCTTCTCGACTTGATCGCACGATGTTGGATTTCATCACCAACTAGTATGATCATCAAGAGAAGTTTTGTCTACTTGGTTGATTCCTAGATTTTATTAGCATATGTTGTTTCTTTTTGTTAGTTGGCCCTAGATTTTCAGTGTGTTCTGTTATTCTCCACAATTGAGCCTGTAGATGATAAAGGTCTTCATTGATCATGTAGGATGAAAGGGTTTCCTCTGGAAGGCTATCAACCCTTACCTCCTAACCCTCCAGAAGACAACTACCATAGAGAGGTAGAAAATCAATTTGACGCTGGAAGTGTTATTGCTCCTCCATTAGATAAATCAGAAGGCACTTTGGTCACGGTTGAAAATACCACTACATATATGCCGGTAACTCCTCTCGAACCACTTTTGGTTTGTTTAGACTCCCTTGGGTACGTCATAGACGAAGAGGTCCCACGAATACCCGAGAGGATTTTTACCAAAACATATATGGGATCCACAGAACCAATCTTTGGTGATGAGTATAGGAATCTTGTTCGTCCTAGCACTGCAGTAGATACCAATCCCACACCTTCTCGTTCTGTATGGAGGACTTCATCCGGACACGATCTCTATGAACATTTCAAATCCTTTTGACAACCTTTTCATCCTCATGACCCTCCTAGTGAAACAGGACCATCCAGTCAAACCATGAATCAACCAGTCGATCAGGTTATTAACCCTACTGTTACACCAACACAAGTCCATCCTATTGCTGGACTCATCACCTCTACTCATCTCCAAAGCACTTCTATCTCTACCCCCGTTTCTACAATCTTTTACTCTACAACTTCACATGTTCCCCACGATCCTGTTGGGACATCTCTTCAACCGAGAATGCAGACCCTTGCTATCCCAACATAACCGGTTGGAGGGAAACCACCATCTAGCAAACCTTTCCCTCCTAGAGGACTACCTTTCCATGGTAGGCCTACCCCTCCCGAAGGACAACCCCCTTTTCATGCTCCTCCTAGAGGGAAACCTCCATTTTCCAGTCATTCCCCAGTTGTTAATCCACCGCTGGTAGGGAGGCAACCTTCATTTGTTGGAAACCCTTCCCAATACTGGAGAGTATATTCAGGAGGAACTTTCATTCAACCCCACATATGGGGTCACTCATCTCATAATCCACTAGGAGGGATCTCAAATCTTGTTCCTTTCGGAACATCTTATGGACAATCTTATCAAGGCGGCATCCCAAACACCACCTGGAGTTCTCCGGGACCACATTCTTATCCTCCTCATGGGTCTAATGTGTATCCACCTCCAGGATCTATTCCTTACCATTCTCAAGGGAAAAATGTTTATCCTCCTCATGGGAAAATAAATCACCCGACCTATAATGCTCGGACCCCACCAGGTTATGCAAATGTTTCTCATCCACCATCGAATCCTGTTTATCCTGGCCAGAAACAATCATATGTAAGAGGACCTACTGGTTACAACTATCCATATAACCCAGTTTATGGTCCTACTGGTGTTCCTATGACGCACCAGTATCATCCGCAAATTAACCGACAACTACCTTTCCTTGCAACTCTGGATCTCCCAGATTTCTCTCGGTTAACTAATGATCCTATTTTTCATTCACCGGTTTGGCCAGTCATTCCAGCTAAACTTCCTTCTGATATTCCAAAATTTGATGGAAAATCTGGCAAAGATCCAAACAACCATGTGATGACTTTCCATTTGCGGTGTTCATCAAACTCCCTCATGGATGATTCTGTATGTTTGCATCTTTTCCAGTGAACACTTACAGGCTCGGCAACAAAGTGGTATATTGAACTACCACGTGCTTCTTTTCATGATTTCAATTCCCTCGCCATGTCTTTCCTCACGCACTTTCAATTGCCTATTCGCTACGAGACGGGTACTGAACTCTTGACCTCCCTTTGTCAAACTAACTCCATGCATATCTCTGACCATATTTATGAGTGGAGGTGACGCCGAAGGATGATCAAGGTAGTCATTCCTGACATACTATTAGCGGAATGGTTTACTAAATCATTGTTACCCCCGATCGCTCGCGATGTCACTATGGGTGGTGCGGTCATAGAGGAACAAGCCATCGCTCAGGCTCAGTATTTGGGTTCGGTTTATTCCCAATCTAGCACTTTGTATGATTTTCTTTTGAATGCTGCTCGAGCTAATACCGATCCATCTAAGTCATCATCCTCATCTCATGTGAATGGTGTTATCGGTTCCGTCAAAACTCAATCTACTTCCCAATCGCTCACACTCTCCTCTACTTCCCCCCAAAATCAGATCTTTAAGGTGAATGCAGTTCAATCTTCCCCTTCACAACAATCCATAGGTAAGAAGAAGAAAAAGAAAAAATCAAAAAATAACAATGAACAACCAAAAATCAAACACCTGCTAACGAAAAGCAACCACAACGGAAACTGAAATTCTCGTGTATCATTTTTGGTGACGATCACTACACTCGAGACTGTCCACTTTGCAATGAAGTGGCCAAAATTTTCCAAGGAAAGTCACAACCCACTGTGCTTACTCATCCTTTTACACAACAACAATCCATGGTTGCTGAAACGCCTTCTCCTGGGGGCAGTTCTAGCCATCCTAATGATGAGGCCTCGTCGAGTGCACATATTTATCTGTTTAATGGGATTAATTTGACCACTCACTCTAAGACATACAACACACTAGGTAACCCTGACAAAGGAAAAGACACTAACGGTATCGGTAATTTACCAGATCCATCATCGTCCTCCATTAGTCTTCCATCGGTTAATCCTTCGTCCGGACCACTTCAGATTGAGAAACCCACATTCGAATCTATCTTACGCCCTCCTAAGAGCACTATCCACAAAGATACCTTTAATCCTAGTTCACGTGTTGCCCAGAACTACAACATTGTTGAAGATTTGGCTCAAGCACCGTGTGCTATGTCTGTGTTAGAAGTTCTACAACACTGCCCCAGTCAATGTAGAACGCTCTTAGCCACTCTTGGTGTTGTTGATACTGAGTCTTCCAACCATATCATGTTTAACCTGGACAATTATGCATCTTGAATCTCTCACCAACTTGCTTTTCAAGTTGATGTTGTTGTTCATAATCAACAAATCCACCGAACTATTCTGGATGAGGGAGCCTCAACTTGTGTCATGTCTTTAGCATGTTGGAAAGGTTTAAAATCACCCGCACTTAACAAATCCCTAACGATGTTACACGCCTTCGATGGGCGAGGTTTTCATCCCCATGGGATTTTACAGTCCCTGCCCATCCAATTGGGTGGAAAAACTGTTACTGTTGATGTCGAGGTGGTCGATGCTCCCCTCGATTACAACTTGTTACTTGGAAGAAGTTGGTTTTATGCTATGAATTTCGTTGCCTCGTCAGTTTTTCGATGTGTCCAATTTCCTCATTAGGGAAAAATTGTCACTATTGATCAGTTGGATTTATGCACGACCGATGCTCGCGCTTCCGCTACCAACAATATTCCTTTCTTGGGAGACCACAAGATCACGTATGAAAGCGTTGGTGTTGGCTTACTGAAAGATTCTAGCCTCATGGGTACCTTCCCTACACCACTTCCACCGAATACACATCATATTTCCACCGTCGATATGATTTTGACCACGGCTTATCAATCTTTGGAATCACTTGACCCTTGGATTATACCTCGTCTGTTGGAATTCGATGCACTAGGTGACACTGTTCCACTTAGTCTAGCCGAACCATCATACATTTATATCCAATCCGCTTCTCCCTCGTCGAATGACCAACGTCTATTGACACCTGACATTTCCTCAATGCAATCACGGTTGAGTTCCTTGTCGTCTGGGATCGACTACATTTCACCAATTTTTCCTTTTGATGAATCTATTCCGAAAATGCTTCGTATTGACAAGTTACCTCGAGATAATAACCGTCACCGATCCTCTTTTCTTCCCCTTCGTGAAGAAATTCGGGCAGATATACAGTCTATCTCCCCTCCTGACGACGATTTTCTATTGTCTCCTATGCCTTCGACTTTTGATGATTTGGATCTAGTAGTTGACATGGTGATTTCTGTGGTAGGGTTATTGGAGCCTAATCTCCTTAACCCTATTTTGACCCTCAACATGTGTTCCTTCCCAAGTGATTATCTTCCATCCAACAAATATATCCTAGAGGCCATGACTGAGTTTTGTCCCTTGACATGGTACCTTTCCAGAGAATTATCCTCTTGGAAGCCATGATCCAGATGAAGCCACGAGCATAGTTTCTCTTCTCTGTGGCAAGCTCGTTAAAAAATGAAACAGAAACCCTGAGCATATTTCTTTTCCTGTGTCAAGCTCATTAAAAAATGAAACAGTCACCTCTCTTGAACCTTCTTTTCATCCACCCTTCTCCTTTTTTCGAGAAATTGGTGACAACCTCAAAGTCAGTGAATGAATTGAAGCTTGGAGGGCATGTCTCCAGCCTTTGATGATCATTCTGGAGTTAAGCCACTAGATTTTCAACCTGGGGGCATACCGAGCTTAGTCTTTGTTCTTTCTTATGCTCGTAAATACATGAGAATGCATCCAGGTAGACTTTTATCTCTTTTTCGGACCTGTATGGATACACAAAAAAGGAACCCCCTGGAGTCTTCTTTAAGCTCTTTTCAAACTCTCTAAACATGAAAAGATTGCCGAGTGATCTTGCTTCCTTTCCCACTCATTAAAAGGTTTGAAAGGGAATATTTCGAGTGATAATTTATCTCTTTTTCAGCCTCTCAAGACTAACATTACGAAAAAGGACAACATTGGAGTCATCTTTAATTTCTTTTCAAACTCTCTAAACATGAAAATATTACCGAGCGACCTTGTTCTTTTCACGCTCGTTAAAGTATTTGAAGAAAATGTATGTTGAGCGATGGTTTATCTCTTTTTCAGTCTCATCAGACTACTTTACGAAAAAGGAACCGAGAGAGTTCTCTTTTAAGTGTTTTTCCAGACTCTATAATCATGAAAAACCTTCGAGTTTTCTATCTTTGGACTCGTTAAAACAAACATCGACAGGCCCATATGGGACCGAACCCTTAATTCTTCCAGTTCGTTAAACAAAGGAAGGGGAACTTACCGAAGGTAAGTTATATTGAGCATGTGTTACCCTCCTCAAGCTCGTTAAATTAAAAAGAGGTACTCGTCTATCTGGATGGGGGAAAAATTGAAAGAAGCAAGCCCAGCAATTTTTGAGAACATTACCAACAACTCTTAGAGTCTCCCTTGAACATGACACTTTGTATTTGCGCACATCTTAATCCGTTGAACCTCTACACTGAGCCAATCCTTTGAGTTTCTTTTACTCCTCTCGGTCACCTGACGTAAGTCATAGCATCCACTGCATCATCGTGTTTTGGTCCATGTCATGTTTCTGTTGTTGTGCCTCAGTGTTCAAGGGAAGTATCTGCCTTGAGAGTTAGCCATCACAAATATCTTGTTTCAATACCCGTGTCAGTCCATGTTCTTTTGATCCACCAATCACATCTCTATGTCAGTTTCGTGTCGTTGATGGGGGATACATCAAGGCCCTCCTTCGACGAGTCTATTCCTGTCGACTTCAACACATTATCCAGGAACTAGACTTGGAAACTAATTAGTACTTTGGGACCTGCATGCCTCAATGCCAGGCCTCCTCACGTTCGACAGTGGGTTTACATCATTGACCTCTAATCGGATGATTCCACGGATGTTCGACTTTAGCTCATCCATTCACATTCGTTGGAATGTACTAGAAGTACCTTGGGAATCATTGACATAAATGGTGACCTCCCTTGCGTTTGTTAATGATTTACATCATTGACCGGTAATCAAGTGGTTTCTGCCATGTTTGACATGAGGACATCTATTCGCATGGTTATATTCGTACTACATCGAGATCGGTAAGAAGACCCTGGGTTGAGTCGTCACTCTTATATGTACTTTGCCCAAGTTGTGAAGGAGTTTCTCTTGAACAATGACACATATACTATCACATAGATCCACTTTGTATTGGTCCTGGCTATGTCTTGTCATCTCGTAGCTCCCCTGTGTATTCTTCATGGCTACGATCAGTTCAGGTCATGGGAGTATAGATCCATAGTGTATCTTCAGTGGCTATACCTTTTTATCAATATAATTATGGATTCGCAGTGTATTTTATGGCAACCATATCTTTCAAGTCTTGATCACCCAAGCATAGTTATGCCTGCCTTGGGTTTGAAGCATGTCATAATGTTTGTTGGATGTTTGTGTGTAGCTTCTATCATGTTCTTCGAGTCCATGCTCTTGGTTTAAATATTTGTAAAGTGTTTCGGCATCATTCTCTCTTCTGACCTCACACTTTAGGGGGCATTCTATTACACATGAAATTTGCACACCTAGGTACCTCGCCCTAAGTGTCATAAAGTGTCGTATAAGTGTCGCATACACCTTGACACCATGGAATAACCTATGTCACAATCCCTAGTCAATGTGGAGGAGGGATATATTACATGAAGGCAAAGAAATACTAAGTACACATGAATTATTATTAATATTCATGGAAAAGAAATTGATTAAGTGAGAGAATCAAGTGCACATGAATTATTATTAATATTCATGAAAAAGAAAGTAACTAAGTGTGAGGATCCACCTCACATTTGGTTTCCTATTTTTTAGGGAATGTGGCGGATCTCATGGATGGTTGAAATATTTCCTCCTTAAAATCCTTGAGAGATATTTCCTCCCCAAAATCCTTAAGAGATATTTTCTCCCCAAATATCTATAGATCCCTTTCTTAGTGGATCTGATGAGAGATATTCTCTATGGTGATTAAACCTCCAAATCCTATATAATGAGGAGTTTCCATGGAGGAGGGGGAATGGACATTGAGAATTATACCAAACTTATGATCTCATGAGTGGTATATCATTTGGAGCATCAACATTCTGTGTGTGGACTGTTTAAGCAAGGGTTTGGACAAGGGGAACTTGATGAAGCTATTACACTCACACCTATGGTTGTAAGTTTTCTTCATTGATTGTTCTCATTAATATAATATGCTTGGCATTTTTCTTTCAATAATGTGTTTGATCTCACATGAATTCATCTCTAATAGATAGATATATTTCGAACTAATCTCAGTAGAGTAGGAAGTGGTTTGTACTTTTGTTTGTCTACAAGGCTTGTAGAGGAGCTTAAGATTGGAGTTCAACTTGGACCGTGCAGGGACAAACACCGATAAAAGGTAATTCTTTTCTCCTTTCTCCTCACACATTAGTTTATCTAGATCTAAAAGGAAGTCAGTGTCCACGATAAGAATCTTCTGTCTTAAGAGTTAAGAGTCTAGCTCTCAAGAGGAGATCTACCTGTCCGCAGGGAGATTTTCCTTCAACAAGAATTAAGGTTGTTGACTAATCCAGGTCATTGGATTAGGGTTTTGGATGTCGTTGGATCCTATATTTATATTTTATTGTAAAAAATTTATGATGTGAATGAATATGGAATATGTTGGTTTTCCCAATTTGGGTTTCGAGGGGGAAAATATCTGTGTAATGTGTGTATTTTTCCATTGTATATATTTTTTTCTTTTATTGAAAATTTGTTTGCAGTAAAATATTGTACAGGGTTAAAATCTACATTTGGTATCAGAGAAATTATTGGCTTCATGGAGACTCCTCTATGGTCATGGGTTTGGCTTGGGACTATGATAAGCCTTGTTATAGTGGGAGATATGCAGTATTGATTTTTCAAGTGAAAGGAAATGGTAAGAAGTTCGAAAATAGAGATCGAGAAATTTAATGGGAATTTTTTTGAGTTGTGGAAGCTCAAGATGGAAGATATGTTTGTAGATAGATATCAATGGATCATGGTGGACCCAGGTAATACACCTGCTTCAACGTCAGTACATGACTAGAAATAGTTGGATCGAAAGGCGAAGAGCAAAATCCAATTGTGTCTCTCATATTCAATATTACTGAATGTGTCACGGGAAGCTACAACCAAAAAGTTATGGAATAAGTTAGGGAAATTGTATCAGTCTAAGTCCCTGGTAAATAAATTATTCCTGTGGAAGAAGTTATATAACCCAAGGATGAGAGATGGAGACTTGGTGACAGAGCATCTGAACACATTCAATACTTTGGTAACTAAGTTATTATCTATTGATATTAAAATTTTAGGTGAATATAAGTGTATTAGTTTATTGTGCTCTTTACCAGACTTGTGGGATAGTCTAGTTGTGGCCATAGGTAGTAATACAATTAACTTGAGTTTGTATAATGTGGTCTCACCCTTGTTGTAGAAGGAGATGAGACGGAAGATCATGGAAGGATAGAGCACATATGCATTATTTGCAAGAGGACGCTCCTAGGAAATAAATAGATCTAAGTCCTCAAGTGGGAGATCTAAGTCTAAGGGTAGATCAAAATCTCTTGGAAATTTTGTAAAGGTATGCTAGAGATGTGAAAAAGAAGGGCACTTCAAGAAGCAACGTAGATCCAAAAGTGTTGAGAAAATGAAGGGATTTGAAGGTTCTTCCTCTATAGAAGAAAATATCTCCAAGGAAGAAGGAGGGGATGTGTACTTGGATTCTTCAAGAACACATGCAGATCATGAGGCATGGCTGGTTGACTTGGGTGTATCCTTTCATATGAATCCCTAGAGGGAGTGATTCTGTGAATATGAAAGGTATGATGGAGGTAATGTTTTCCTAGGTGATGTCTCGACAACCAGAATCATAGAATGAGGAAAATTCAAGTTGAGGCTCATACATGGAAGGATTAGAACACTGCTTGGTGTTTTGCACATCCCAGGATTGGCTAGAAATTTTATTTATGTAAGAAAAATGGACGATGCAGGGGTAAAAATGGTATTTGAAAAAGAAACCTACAGGATGGTTCAAGGAGCAATGGTGTTGTTGAAGGGAGTTCGGATTGGAACTCTGTATAAGATGCAAGGAAGCATTATTAGTGATGGGTGTAATAGTTCCAATGTTCCTGATATTGGAATAGAAGAATAAATAACTCTTACAGTCTCTGGAGAAAAGGTTATTTTGTGGCATCAAAGACTGGGGCATATCGGAGAGAAGGGTCTTTGACTACTACACGATAAAGGTATTGTTGAAGGTATGTCTAACTGGTCTCTGGATTTTGATTTTTATGAACATTGTGTATATGGGAAGCATAATCAGGTAATGTTCCCTTCTAGTGCAACGAGGGCAAAATGAATTTTACAGCTAGTGCACATGGATGTGTTGGGACATGTGTCGGTTCCATCATTGGGAATATATGTGTATTATGTCTCATTTATAGATGAGTTCTCAAAGAATAATTAAATATATTTCCTTGGGAAGAAATCTAAATTCTTTAATATGTTTAAAGAGTTTAAGTCTCTTGCTGAGAATCAAATAGATAAAAGAATTAAGGTGTTGAGGACAGATAATGGTGGAGAGTTTTCTGGCAATGAATTTGAAGAGTTATATAAGAAGTATGGTATAGCAAGGAAGAATAATAATCCATATACACCTCAGCAGAATGGAGTTGAAGAAAGGTTGAATAGGATGTTGATGGAAAAATCAAGGTGCATGCTCAGTGGTGCCGGATTAGGGAAAGAATTCTAGGAAGAGGCAATGTGTAATGCATGTTACCTGGTCAACAGATCACCCTCATCAACACTGGATGACAAGACTCCACGAGAGGTATGGACTAGTAATAAACCTTCTCTCACACATCTCAAGGTATTTGGATGTGAGGCCTATGTTCATGTTCCAAAGGAAAACAAGAGTAAGCTAGATAAGAAGGTTGAAAAGTGTATCTTTATTGGGTATACATATGGTCTCAAAGGTTATAATCTTTGGAATCTAGAAACTAAGAAGGTTGTGTATAACCGAGATGTTGTATTTAGAGAAATTAAGGATGTTGTCAAACAGGAAGTCCTACCAAGTAAGGAAGAACCATAGAAAATAGAGTTCAAGCCAAAGGATGATGAATCATACTCTATAAAAGAACAAGAATAAGAAGAAGAAGATTGTCATACTCCAATATTGAGGAGATAGGTGCGAGAAAAATAGCTATCGGAAAGGTACACTCCATCTAATTTTCATTCAAAATTTGCTTTGTCTATTACTAATGATGATCATAAAATGGCTATGGAGGTAGTGGATTCAGAGGGTGGAAAACATTGGAAAAAGGCCATGGTTGAAGAAATGATAACCTTGGATAAGAATGAGACTTGGGATCTAGTGGAGTTGCCGACTGGAAGAAATCCCATTGGCAACAAATGCATATTTAAAAAGAAGTTGAATGCAAAAGGAAAAGTGGAGAAATACAAAACTTGGTTAGTAGCAAAGGGTTATTCCCAGGTTGAGGGAATTGATTTTGGTGATATTTTTTCTCTTGTTGCCAAGTTAACTTCTATTATATTTTTGTTATCTATTGTTGGTGCATTTGATTTTGAAGTAGAACAGATGGATGTGAAGACAACATTCCTACATGGGTATCTGGAAGAAGAAATCTATATGAAGCAGCCAAAAAGATTTGATGTGAAGGGAAATAAGGAGTTGGTATGTAAGGTGAAAAATTTATTGTATGGTTTAAAACAATCACCAAGGATGTGGTATAAAAAATTTGATACGTATATGCTAGGAACTGGCTTCACAAGAAGCAAAGAGGATCACTGCGTGTATTTTAAATTAATTGGTGATCATTTGATTTATTTGGTCTTGTATGTGGATGACATGTTGCTGATAGAAAAAAACAAGGAGATTATCCAAGATGTGAAAACTTAGTTGTCCTCTAAATTTGACATGAAGGATCTTGGCACTGCAAATTTCATTTTGGGCATGGAAATTAAAAGAGATAAAAAAAATAAAAAAAATATGGTTAAATCAGAGAAAATATGTGGAGATAATATTGAAGAGGTTTAATATGCAGGAATGTAAACCGGTAAGGGTCCCTATTCTTGTAGGTGTAAATTTATCCACGGATCAGTGTCCCAAGACATAGGAAGAGGAGGAGGGCATGTCTCATGTTCCATATGTGAGTGTGGTTGGAATTTTGATCTATGCAATGGTCTGTATTAGACTAAACATTGCACATGCAGTGGGAGTTTTGAGTAGGTATATGTCAAAACCAGGGAATCATCATTAGACAACAATAAAGAGAGTTTTCATGTAATTGCCTGGAATTACTAGTTATGGATTGTGCTACCAAGGAAGATCAAGTTTGGATAGAGTGTTGGACATACATGAATTTGTGGATGCATACTGGGCTAGAGATATGGTTCGTAGAATATCTACAAGTGGGTATGTGTTTAACCTATTTGGAGGAGTAATTAGTTGGATGAGAAAAAGATTGTTTGTAGTGGCACTTTCAACTATAGAAGTTGAATACATGGCAGCCACTCATGTAAGTAAGGAAGAAATATGGTTACAAATATTGTGTTCAGGTATTGGGTTGGTACAAAAAGCTGTAAGGATATAGTGTGACAGTTAAAGTGCAATTTTTCTAGCGAAGAAAACAAATTATCATTCAAAGACAAAGCATATTGATGTTCAATATCACGTTGTGAGAGACATGGTTGAAAAAAATAAGGTGTTGTTGATGAAGGTGAATACTTTGAAGAATGTTGCAGATTCATTAAAAAAATCTGTGAGCACTAAGAAGTTCTCTTGGTGTAGAGGACCTATGTTGGCATATCTATTATATGCAGACAAAAGATAGAGTATTTGTTTGTCATTGATGGCAAGCTCACATCCTGACGATGATGAACAAGAGAAAGTGGCGGCAAGATCAACAACGCAACGATGATCGCTTGGCAGAAAATCCCGAATCATGAACACTCCATTTCGTAGTTTCGCAGACCGAGAAATCAGAATTTTGGAGACAGAAGGCAGAATATTTTCCCGAAACATGAACACTCCATTTCGGAGTTTCACAGATCGGGAAATCGGAATTTCAGATATCGGGAGTTGGAAGTGTCAAAACACTTCACCACAGGAGTCTCGAAATAACGAAATGAAAAACGTCAAAATCCCACGAAACCACGACGTTTCAGAGTTTTGGATACCGGGAGTTGGAGGATTCAAGTGTCCAAACACTTCACCACAGGAGTCCCAAAGTTGCGAAATGTGAAACGCCGAAATCCTGTGAAACCACGACGTTTCGGAGTTTCGGATACCAGGAGTTGGAGGAGTCAAGAGTCGAAACACTTCACCACAGAAGTCCCAAAGTTGTGAAATGTGAAACGTCTAAATCTCGCGAAACCACAACGTTTCGAAGTTTCGGATACTAGGAGTTGGAGGAGTCAAGTGTCAAAACACTTCACCATAGGAGTCTCGAACTCGCGATATGCGAAATCATGAAATAATCCTAGCCATCGCATCGAGGATTGATCTGGACCGTTGATCAGACACGACAAAGGCCCGTGAAGTTTTGAAATCATGATAAGATCTGGACCGTTGGGTCCATAGGACACATGGCGAAAGATTATCATTTTTCCGACTGGAAATTCAAAGGAACGAGGCTCCCTAATCTCATCACAAGGAATGTCGAAATGCGAAATGTCGAAATGATCGAAGCTAGTCAAGCTAAGCTCCTTTTTTTTGAGTTTCGGGGATCGCGACATGGAGCGTCAAGATATCTCATCACAAGGAATGTTGAAATGTGAAATGCCAAAAAGATCAAAGCTAGTCAATCTAAGCTCCTTTTTTTCAGAGTTTCGGGGATCGCGACATGGAGTGTCAAGTTATCTCATCATAAGGAATGTCGAAATTTCGAAATGCCGAAACACCGAATTGTAAAATGCAGAAATAAGCACGAGACCCATCATTTAATCCAATGGTGTAGGTGAACTTGAATATGATCAGAGGGATATTGTTTCACCTCATAGTTAATTGATTAGTTACGATTCAGTTAGCAAAACCGATTCATAAATCTTGGACAGTTTGTGTTTCAGTTCACCAAAGCGTTGTCCTAGGGTTTGAGGGGTAACTGATGGGATGGAGTGAAAAAAAAAGAAGGGAAACATACAGTGACGGGGTAATGGTGGTTGTTCTGACTGAAAAATGAGTTGAATTGTAGAAAGATAAAACTACAGTATGCGCAGTGTGAAGAATGCTCAGAGATAAGGAACAAAAGATGAACAAAAGAGAAAAAGTGAAGAGAGCAGAATGTGCACATATCAAAGAGCATGAGAAGGATAGAGAAAGAATAGATAGACAGAGACAGCAGGTCAATTCAAATATGATCAGAGCAGAAGAATAGTGTAGCAGAGAAGAATTGCAGAACAGTGAAGAAGTGGTAAGAATTGATTTATCTGTGTGTTGGTTATTCAATCATTTATTTGTAATAAGGGTGGTAGGGAGGTGCTAGGGAGGAATGTTGTCCTCAGAGGTTCAAGTGGGTACTTGAACACAGGGAGTTGTATCTTCCATCTAGTTGCAGCCAGAGAAACTAGGGTGGCAGGGTGGTGCAAGGGAGAACTATTGTTCTCTGTAATACAGGTTGGTGCCTATGTGACTGGAAGTTGGTGCTTCCATCCAATTGGTGCTGGAACACTTAGGGAGTTGTTTCTTCCTTCTAGTGGGTACTAGATAAACCAGGGAGTCAGTGCTTCCTTCTAGTGGGTGCTAGAGAAACAAGAGAGTTGGTGCTCTCAGCAAGTAGCGACTTGTAAAACAAAGGTAGTAGCCTCACATTGAGTTGGTGCTCAATTATAGATGATGTACATAACTTAAAAGATTGCCTATCATTTCGAAGAAGAAGAGGTTTTCTCCCTTTATGGGTTTCCTCATGAAAATCTGTCTCTGTGTATATCTTATGTGTGAGTGATGCTATTATTTATGTTGTCCGTATGTAGTATAATATTGATGGTCACTTGGAGAAAGACTAAAAAATGTTTTTATTATTAAAATTATTTAAGCACAGTAACAACGGATTCACCCCCCCTCTGAGTTGTTTTAGTAATTTCAACAATTGGTATCATAGCGGGTTCCTTTTATTTAAAGGTAGATCTGTAAGCTTAAACATGACAAGTCATGAAGGGACTTCAACAACTAAGCCTCCTCTGTTTTATGGAACAAATTTTGCCTTTTGGAAGGTTAGAATGAGAACATACCTAATGGCCTTAGGTGCTGATGTTTGGGATGTAGTAGAGACTGGATACATAAAGCCTGTTGTGCTAGCTTCCAATGATGATAAGTTAGAATTTAGCTTTAATGCTAAGGGAATGAATGCCATCTTGAATGGACTTGCAGAAGCCGAGTTTGTAAAGGTGATGCATCTTCAAACTGCCAAAGAAATGTGGGATAAACTTATTAATAGCTATGAAGGAAATGAGAAAGTAAAAGATGCCAAACTTCAAACATTTAGGTTGAAGTTTGAACAACTAAAGATGAATGAAGATGAAACAGTTAGCAAGTATTTTTTAAGAGTTGAAGGACTTGTGAATGCCATGAAGGGTCTTCGTGAGAAGTTTGAAGAATCACTCTTAGTTCAAAAGATTTTAAGATCTTTGCTTGATAAATTTAATCCAAAAGTCTCTACAATAGAAGAACTAAATGATCTTAAAACTCTGTCCATTGATCAACTTCTAGGAACCTTAAATACATATGAAATGAGAATTAGGAAAGATAAATCCATTACTAGAGAAGCATCATTTAAAGCAGACAAGAATACTGATTCAGAATTAGATGATATTAAGGCAAAATTTGTGAGAAGGTTAAAGAAAGGATCAGGAAAATATCAAGGCAAGTTGCCCTTCAAATGATTTAACTGTGGTAAGATAGGTCATTTTGCATCTCAGTGTCCCCATCAGAAAAAGGACCAAAACTCTGATGATGAAAAGAAGTACAAATTCAAGAAATATAGTAAGAAGAAAAGTTTGGTTGCAAATAATGACAATTCCCCAGAAGACACCGATAGTGACTCTTCCTGTGAAGATAAGGTAAATGACTTCATGTTTATGGCCAAAGAGGATTATGATAATAAAATCACAGCCAATGATGATAATGAGGAAGAATTTTTGGTTGATATGGAAGGAGAACTGATCAGTGCACTGGAAGAGATTGACAGACTCAAAATTAAGAACAAAAAGCAAAAACAATTGCTGATACAGTTGGAAAAAGACAGTAAATAGCCTGATGAAGACTTTTCCCTGTTGAAAGTGGAATTAGAAGAGGCAAAGAAAATAGAAGACATACTGAAACAACAGTTGTTAGAGAAGAAAGCGAGGTGTCAATCCTTAGAATAAGAGATAGTAAAATCCAGAAAAGAAATGGAGAAGTTTAAAGGATTGTATCACCAAAATCTGCCAAGTATTAAAGCCTCGAAAGGATTAACCTCCATTCTAAATCAGCAAAGAAACCCAAAGTTGAAAGCTGGATTGGGGTATGAAGAAGGATCAAGTAGTGATCATCCAATTAATACAAAACCTATCAAGTTTGTCAAATCTTCAAACATTGACAACAATCACTCTGCAGAAATAAAGAAAGAAAATCAACTGCCCAGGAGGAGTAAGGAAAAAGGTGCTAGAACTGAATCTGTAGAACAAGGAAATAATACACTTCCTGCTCAAGGAAATCATTAGCATGGAAGAAATCGATTTTCTCAAAGAAGACAGATTTTTTCAAGGTACAAAGGTTTTTTCTATGGTTATTTTTTTTTCTGCTGTAACTTTGGTCACAAAGCTATAAATTGTTCTTTAAGATTTAGATATGAGCAATCAAGTTTTTCAAGGAATAATTATCTGCAACCACAAATATTGAGACAACCAAGCAACAAACAATCACAGACTATAAAGCATGTGATAACTGGGAGAAGGACACAGGTGAAATACAACAACAGTTATGAGCATAACAATCATTATGATATGTTATTTAGTGAACCAGAATGTTACAATTGCCATAATTATGGACATAAAGATGCAGACTGTCGCTTAAGTAATTACCATCCAAATTTGATCCCCACTACTGAAAATGTCAAGGTTTGGAAGAAGAAAGGAAATGACAAGTGTGAACTAGTGTTATCAGCCCAAAGACAAAAGAATCCCTTGTATATTGATAATGGATGTTCCAAACATGTGACTGGAGACAAAAGTAAGTTTCTAACTCTAAGCGAAAACAAATTAGGGAATGTAACTTTTGGAAATGATGCACCAGGAAAAATAAAAGGTAAAGGAATGGTAAGTTTGAGAAGATGTGTTGTTTGTAGAAGGTCTGAAACATAATCTGCTTAGTGTCAGTCAAGTCTGTGACCGAGGATGTGAAGTTATTTTTACCTCTAAATACTATAGAATAAAATCTGTGAATTCGGGACAGCTAGTTGCAAAAGGAATAAGAACAGAAAACAATGTCTATGTGTTAAAAGAAGAAAAAGAAGAATGCCACTTAAGAAAGAATGATGAAAGTTGGTTGTGGCATAGGAGACTTGGACACCTAAATTTTGATCATATAATCAAGCTCAGAAACAATGGGGAAGTAAAAGATCTTCTGAAGATATCAAAGCCATATGAATATGTTTGTAAACCCTGCCAGATAGGAAAGCTTACTTGCACTCAGTTCAAATCTAAAAAATTTCCTTCAACAGAAAAACCTCTCCAGTTAGTACATATGGATTTATGTGGACCATCGAGGAGAGAAGGTACAAGAAAAGAAAATTATTTTATGTTGATTATTGATGATTATTCTAGACTAACATGGGTTTCCTTTTTTAATGAAAAATCTGAAGCATTTGAAAAATTCAAAGTGTTTAAGGCTCTGACTGAGAATTAAACAGGAAAAAGATTAAAGGCAGTAAAGTCTGATAGAGGAGGAGAGTTTAGTTCATGGAACTTCAAAGAGTTCTGTGATAAACATGGGATCAAAAGAGAGTAGACAATTCCAAAGACTCCATAGAAAAATGGAGTTGTTGAGAGGCAGAATAGATCAGTACAACAAATGGCTAGATCAATGATGAATGAAAGGAAAATACCTTAGACATATTGGGTAGAATCAATTCATACAGTTGTTCATGTCCTTAAAAAATCTCATCTCAGGCCACGCAGTGACAAGACTCCTTATGAACTATGGTTTGGAAGACCTGCTTCAATCAATCATTTTAAAGTCTTTGGGAGTAAATGTTATATCAAGAACAATGATGAAAATATTGGCAAATATGATGACAGGGCTGATGAAGGTATCTTCTTGGTTTATGCTACAAACAGTAAAGGGTACAGATGTTACAATAACAGACTGCATAAACTGGTTGATTGTATAGACATAAAAGTTGATGAAGAAATTCCGGTCAGAAATGTAAGGAGTGTTGAACCAAGCACATAAGATATAGTTGAAGATGAAGATAAACAAGTCCAAGGATCAGAAAGGGAAGAATCTGAATCAGATGAAGATACAAATACTTAGGCTGATACAAATCAGCAGAAAGAAGCAAAATCACCTCTCAGAATTGTTAGAAAGAATCATCCTGAAAATCAGATAATTGGAGATATAGATAAAGGAGTTCAGACAAGAGGAAAATTGATTAAAGACTCAGAACAATCTCATGTTACTTTTTTATCTATGATTGAACCTAAAATTTTTGATGAAGTCAGCCAGCATGATGATTGGGTTAGAGAAATGAATGAAGAGCTTGATCAGATTGAGAAGAACAATACTTGGGAGCTTGTCCCTAGACCCGAAGATAAAAATGTAATAGGTTCCAAATGGGTGTTCAAGAATAAAATGAATGAAAAAGGACAAGTTGTTAGAAATAAAGCTAGATTGGTCTATAAAGGGTATGCACAAGTTGAAGGTCAGGACTTTAATGAAACTTTTGCACTAGTGGCAAGATTGGAAGCCATCAAAATGTTTCTTTCTTATTCATGTCATAAGAACTTTAAAGTCTATCAGATGGATGTTAAGTCAACATTTCTTAATGGAGATCTAGAGGAAGAAGTATATATGGAGAAACCTAAAGGATTTTCATTGACAAATAATCCTAATTATGTTTTCAAGCTGAAGAAGGTCTTATATGGACTGAAACAAGCACCACAATCTTGGTATTATAGACTGGAAAAATTTTTACAAGACAAAGGGTTCAAGAAAGGTACTGTTGATAGCAATCTCTACATTAAGTCTGAAGGTGATAATTTACTAGTTGTTTTGGTTTATGTAGAGGATATTATTTTTGGTTGTACTAATGAATCATATGTCCAGTGGTTTTCTAACTCTATGCAAACAGAATTTGAGATGTCCATGATAGGAGAACTATCATATTTTATTGTCTTACAAGTAAAACAGAGTTTTGCAGGAATATTTATCTCTCAAGAAAAATATTTGAAAGATACGTTGAAGAAATTTCAGATGGAGGATTCCTCTCCTGTTATCACACCTATGGTGGTTGGTTGCAAGCTCAGTAAAAATGAAGTTTCACTGGATGTTGATCAAAGGACATATCGCTCTATGATAGGTAGTCGTTTGCACATCACAACATCTCGTCCTGATATAATGCAAGCTGTTGGAATGGTAGGTCGTTATCAGTCTTCTCCTAAACAAAGTCATTTGGTAGCCGTCACAAGGATATTCAAATACTTGAAGGGAACAATGACTTATGGTCTATAGTATCCCAGAAATCAGAATTTTCAGTTAACTGCTTATTCAGATGTAGATTGGGCAAATTGTGTTGATGAGAGAAAAAGCACCAGTGGAGGAACATTCTTCTTGGGTGACTCATTAGTAGCATGGCTTAGTAAAAAGAAAGGATTTATTTCCTTGTCAACTACAAAAGCAGAGTACATTGCTGCTACTACTTGTTGCACTCAGATTTTATGGATGATACAAACTCTTGCATATTTGAAGGTAACTTACACTGATCCCATTCCACTTCACTATGATAACACCAGTGCCATTAGTGTCTCCAAGAATCTTGTTCTTCATTCCAAGACTAAGCATATCCCAATAAAATATCATTTTCTCAGAGAACAAGTTACAAATAGAGTTGTTCAGCTAAATTATATCCCTTCCACAGAACAAATAGTTGATATCTTTACTAAACCTTTAGCAGTGACCCCTTTTGGATATCTTCGTCAAAAGTTGGGGGTTATAACTTCTTTCGTCTAATCTGTTCACCTGTTCAGGGGGAGTCCTTATTGAATATCTGTTGTATTTCTAAGTTACTCATAGTTGACAGGGGAAGTATGTTCTGCAACAGCTCAGGGGGAGCATGTTTCTTCTTTGACATTGATGTCAAAGGGGGAGAAAGTGTAGTAATTTCAGAGATGCTCTTGTGGTATAGTTGGATGTTCTTCAAGGTTGCCATCAATGCCAAAAGGGGGAGACTGTTGGCATATCTATTATGGGAATACAGAAGGCAGAGTATTTGTTTGTCATTGATGGCAAGCTCACAGCCCGACGATGATGAACAAGAGAAAGTGGTGGCAAGACCAGAAACGCAACGATGATCGCATGGAAAAAAATCCCGAAACAGGCACACTCCATTTTGGAGTTTCGTAGACTGGGAAATCGGAATTTTGGAGACAGAAGGCAGAATATTTTCCCGAAACAAGCACACTCCATTTCGGAGTTTCGCATACCGGGAAATCAAAATTTTGGATACCGGGAGTCGGAAGTGTCGAAACACTTCACCACAAGAGTCTCGAGATCGCGAAATGTAAAACGCTGAAATCTCACAAAACCATGACGTTTTGGAGTTTTGGATACCGAGAGTTGGAGGAGTCAAGTGTTGAAACACTTCACCACAGGAGTCCCGAAGTCGTGAAATGTGAAACGCCGAAATCCTGTGAAACCACGACGTTTCGGAGTTTCGGATACTAGGAGTTGGAGGAGTCAAGTGTCGAAACACTTCACCACAGGAGTCCCGAAGTCACGAAATGTGAAACAACGAAATCCCACGAAACCACGATGTTTCAGAGTTTTGGATACCGGGAGTTGGAGGAGTCAAGTGTCAAAACACTTCACCATAGGATTCCTGAACTCACAATATGAGAAATCATGAAATAATCCTAGCCGTCGGATCGAGGATTGATCTGGACCATTGATCAGACACGACGAAGGTCCGTGAAGTTTCAAAATCATGATAAGATCTGGACCGTTGGGTCCATAGGACACATGGCGAAAGATTATCATTTCGCCGACTGGAAAGTCAAAGGAACGGGGTTCCCTAATCTCATCACAAGGAATGTCAAAATGTGAAATGCCGAAATGATCGAAGCTAGTCAAGCTAAGCTCTTTTTTTTGGAGTTTCAGGGATCACGACATGGAGCGTCAAGATATCTCATCACAAGGAATGTCGAAATGTGAAATTCCGAAATGATCAAAGCTAGTCAAGCTAAGCTCCTTTTATTCAAATTTTCGGGGATCGTGACATGGAGCGTCAAGTTATCTCATCACAAGGCATGCTGAAATGATGAAATACCGAATTGCGAAATGGCGAAATAAGCACGAGACCCATCATTTAATCCAACGGTGCAGGTGAACTTGAATATGATCAGAGGGCTATTGTTTCACCTTATAGTTAATTGATCAGTTACGATTCAGTTAGCAAAACTGATTCACAATTATTGGACGGTTGGCATTTTAGTTCACCAAAGCGTTGTCCTAGGGTTTGAGGGGTAACTGATGGGATGGAGTGAAAAAAAAAAATGGAAACATGCAGTGATAGGGTAATGGTGGATGTTCTGACTGAAAAATGAGTTGAACTGTAGAAAGATAAAACTACAGTATGCCCAGTGTGAAGAATGCTCAGAGATAAGGAACAAAAGCTTAACATAAGAGAAAAATTGAAGAGAGCAGAATGTGGACATATCAAAGAGCATGAGAAGGATAGAGAAAGAACATATATATTGAGACAACAGGTCAAGTCAAATATGATCAGAGCAGAAGAATAGTGTAGCAGAGAAGAATTGCAGAACAGTGAAGAAGTGGTAAGAATTGATTTATCTGTGTGTTGGTTATTCAATCATTTATTTGTAATAAGGGTGGTAGGGAGGTTCTAGGGAGGACTGTTGTCCTCAGAGGTTCAAGTGGGTACTTGAACACAGGGATTTGTAGCTTCCATCTAGTTGCAGCCACAGAAACCGGGGTAGCAGGATGGTGCAAGAGAGAACTGTTGTTCTCTGTAATACAGGTTGGTGCCTGTGTGACTGGAATTTGGTGCTTCCATCTAGTTGGTGTTGGAACACTTAGGGAGTTGTTGCTTCCTTCTAGTGGGTGCTAGAGAAACCAGTGAGTCGGTGCTTCCTTCTAGTGGGTGCTAGAGAAACAAGAGAGTTGGTGCTCTCAGCAAGTAGCAGCTTGTAAAACAGAGGTAGTAGCCTCACATTGAGTTGGTGCTCAATTATAGATGATGTACAGAACTTAAAAGACTGCCTATCATT
>ML780400.1:574621-604553 GCA_009831015.1 Picea engelmannii
TATGTAACCCTATAACCCCCTATATGCAAAGAAAAAAACAAGCGGGAGAATGTTGGATATGTTTTATATTCTTTGGATGATTAGAATGGAAGTCTACATTGTGTAGAGGGGTAAGAATGGTGGAGCCCCTGGAAAAAAAAAATCCTCGATTTTCGTGTCCATTTATGGGAAGTTTTTCGGCACATGGTTTTCCGCCGATGGTTTTCTACTTCTGGTTAAGGAATTAGGGTTGTTGACTAATCCAAGTCATTGGATTGGGGTTTTGGATGCCGCAGGATCCTATATGTTTATTGTATTGTAAACAATGTATGATGTGAATGAATATAGAATATGTTGGTTTTCTCGATTTGGGTTTCCAGGGGAAATATCTCTGTGTAGTGTGTGTATTTTTCCATTGTATATTTTTTGTTCTTTTATTGAAAATATGTTTGTAGTAAAATATTTTACAAGGTTAAAATCTACACTCTGGTATGGCATCTTCAAGAAAACCTCAGGAACGACCAAAGTCTAATGTCATGAAGCAACAACCAATTCATGATCTAGTGTTACCTTACAGTGTACCATTTGAAGGTTATACATTCGGAAAGGTGTCCCTGCTCAAGTTTGTCGACTATAACATCTGGGATCCCAATTAGTTCCCCAAACTACAATCTGATAAATACACGGAGGTCATCCAATGATAATATTGAACTGACATAGTAGTGATGCAAGAGTGGGAAAGACCCCTAAAGAAATCCGGTATTCTTTCCCTCCTTAAATGTTTTCATTTTGGTCGGGCTCAAGTCATTCAGTCATGTGTTAGTTTTGTACTCACCAGAGTGCACAGGGGTTATCTGTGGCTGGAACATGTCTATATTATGGACTAGGTAATTATACATAGGATTTCTGACCTTCCCACTTCTGACAAAGATTTGATGGATAGTCTCATAGAAAAGGATGCACCACAGGAGGAAGTTTATTCTAAATTTGACACACGCAAGGGAAAGCATTGGGTTGTAATCCCCAAAATTAATAATTTGGCTATCATGTTTGCAACACAACTACTTGCATGCAAACTTATTTTCAAGTGTTGGAAGGAAGAATGCACTCACGGGATCGTTCTTATAGCAGAGCGTTGTGTTGTTGGGGTTCAGGTGGCCTTGGCCCCCTACTTGTTTAAATAATTCATCACCAACTATATCGACGTGCAGGATCAGGGGAAATAATTTGATTATAGTTGAGTCCTCCTGTTACTGGGTATGGTACTATGGAGACCACCCCTTGGATTTGAAATTGATATGGATATTTCCCCATCATTTATTTATCTTGGGTTCTTACAGCTCCAGCATTCCAAGAATGCAGAGGTCCATGCGATGATCACCAAATCCTTTTTTCAATGGTACACACAGTTGATCAATGTTTTTGTTGAGAGGGTTTGCATCTCAACCCACATCTTCGACATGTATGAGGGATATCTTCAATTTTCGTGTAATTTCCATACGTTTTCATATCTCCTCACACAGTTATAGGCAAGTCTAAAGTAGTGCTCCCATTTTGTATTACAGAGAGGGATATCATGGAGGGAATTACAAATTGGCCTGCCAAATACCAACCTCCCTTCTTAGAGGTGCAAGATGAATTTGAGCTAAGAACAAATAATTTCCATGAACATAATAGGGTCATGGTTGCTACCCAGAAATGAAAAAAAGATGATGCCTCAAAGGAACATGTGTCTCCCCTTTCTGATGACTGCATGTAGGGAGATGGTGGATATAACACAAAGTATGTGGCTACTAAAAAGAAAAAGAAATCGTCCAAAATTCATTAAGCTCCTCATATCGGCCTTGGTTGCAGCCCAAAGGGAGATCAATTATCTCCACCCCACGTGACCCCTATAGAGGAAGATCTCCCCCCATATTCATCCTAAGCTAAAATTATTCCTAGTTCCAACAAACGAAGGCATACAACTATCTAGGAGAAATAAAATATTGATCCCCAATACCAAGAAGACAAATAGCCAAGTTGATGAAGGAAATTCGAGCGTAGTTGGCCAAACAAAAGTTATTCCAAAGTGACATGGTGAGGAAGGTGGACACTCTAGTCCAACAACTGGCTATATCCTCACCACCAGAGTCTCTACCCCTAGCACCCCAATCCATCGATGATCTAGGACCAAGACAACATTGAGTGCTTAGCGTCAACCCACTCAACATGATCCATTATGATTCATCTAGGACAAAACTTGACCTCTCACAGGTCCCTACATTCAAGGCTTCATCACTACTATGATATACTAAATGGGGAGAACAAACAAACTCTTTCCCAGAGCAGGCTCATTTACGCCTTTGAATTGAACAAGAAGTCTCCAGTCATGCCGCCACGAGATCCCAATTACAATAGGAATCCCATGTGCATCAGGAAGTTGAAGAGGTCTAAGAAAAATTACAGGGCTTGGACATTGCTGAAGTGGTTGTGCATACATAAAGTCAGGGCCAATATGCAGTTGTCCTATCCAATCACATAATGATGGTTGCTAATGTTAACGAGGTCTATTCCCAAGTTTATCAACATGAGGAGGTTTAGCCAGAGCTTCTAGCCCCACAGAAAATCAAAGAAGACACCGAGCATGTTCATGTCCTGGAATCTCACAATCTAGTACTTCGTGCACATATTCAATAGTTAACACTAGAAGAAACAAAATTACAGTGACAGATTGTAACAATAGAAGCAATTGTTTGGGACATACATAGTCAAGCCCATTATTTTTCAGAATTAGTCAATAATAGTTTTAATTTGTGGAATCATTTTCAAAGTCTGCTAGAACTTACTTATATCCACGATAGAGTTCGTGCAACTGAAATTGAGGTCGCACAACAAAAGCATGACTTGGCTACTTTACCTCTCTGGGAGCGTGCCACTGTGATGATAATAGTTGTAGAAAAAACAAAGGAGATCATTGCATCTCAGGCTGAGAAACAAAGTATATCAGAGATCATCACTTATGCAGCCGATAAGGCCTTTATTTTTTTCACACAACTCTTCGATGCACATGCTTTTGTCAACCTCTTAATTGAGAAAATAAACACCGCAAACATGATAGCTTCTTAGGTCACTACAACTGAAACTAATGTGGTTTTTCATATTACCTAGGATATTTAGGGATACCTCAATGAACCTGAGAGATATTTTAAAGAGTTCATGTAGGAACTCAAAAAAATAGTCATGTTCGTTGTGACGATCATTCCATGAGGAATTTAGCTCAGGGATGAGCCAAGTAATAGTTGTGGGGGCCTATTGGCACCCAAAGTTTTGGGTTAATCTCACACATGTGCAAAAATAAATTGTGCGCACCCATTCCATTTTTTGTCCACGTAAGCTAATACACAGAGAATGACAATAAGTGCACGTCAGACCAAGTTTTGATATTCTGCACCAAGTCCAAGGTCTATCAAATGCGTGTCGGTCCGAGTTTTTATGCGCACCAGAAATCAAGAAGACGCACGCTGGAATCAAGAAAGGAATCATTGGGAAATCTTCTCGAATGATTACTACCAGTAGCACAAGGGAACATGGAGATGACAAAAGATGAGTTGGAAAGGCAGTTAAGATTGCCCTAATTCTAGAAAGGATACGTGGTCTGTAGATAGGAATCAGAAGCTTGAGAGACTGCTATTTAGTAGACCAAGTGGAGCATAACTAAAAGAGACAGATCTCCCAAGTAGAGAAATCTATAAAAGGAAGCAACGACATCGAAAATGGAGTTACACACTCGCTTAGAGGATTCATTGAGTCATTTTTTGTGTCATTGAGCTCGCTCTCAGCCTCTGTAGTATTGTAATGTTGTAATGCTTATGACTATAATTCTGAGTCTATCATATGTCTAAGTTATGAAACTATGTGCATGGTGCAATACATTGTAACTCTAGGGAATTATCTAAAGATGACATGAGACTCTGTTGTTTTCAAGTATGCTTTGCTTAATGTATGTTTGTGTTTAATGGAATGGAATGAGTAATAAAGTTGTAGCAATTTTGATCTATCATGTATCACTTATGTGTTATTTGGATATGTGCGTGTATTTTTTTACATATTGATAATATTAAGTTTTCGTTAATGGAGTGTATGGATTTCATCCTGGATAGATCCCTGTGTGTTTAGTCCTTCATCCCTGTCACAAGACTAGATGGTCTCTATGATTCTCATTGTGTCTCAGGTGAGACCTTCTTCGGCCTTCGCTAAAGATTGATATGTTGATGCTTTGGGGGTTTTGTTGGTCAACTCTAGATGAACCCTAGGTATAATACCCCTAGCATTAATAACAACACGCGCAAGCATGAAACATCCCAACAATCCTCATATCTAAACTTGTGGAAACATGTCTCTTGGTAATTCTCACCAATTTCCATAACCTATTTTGTTTATGACAAAACTCTCTTCACTAGTAAAAATAGATCGTTAAACCCCACCTTCATAGTGGCCAAATGAAACCATAATACACAACATCTTCTTTTGAATGCAGGACATAATCCAAATCTAATACCACTTGATGCAATGAGAGGCTGCAATAGAGGTCACACAAAAATTGTATCAAAAGCATAAACAATTATTTGGAAACAAATCAACATGGAAATAAAAATATATGGGCATAACTCATCAACCCAAAACTTTGTTATCTTTTATTCAACGACAATGGCTCAAATTCTTAGTTTTAATATTACATTCACAAAACCATCATGGTATTTGTATTCAACATAGACCCAACTATAGAAGGATAATATATGAGGACTCAAAGGCCCTTTTCTCATTTAAAAATCTCATATTTATGCTTGTTACCTTCATCTTTTTTCCTTTCAACTTCCCAACTATTCAAATTCAACTCATCATATTCTAAGGGCTTTTAAAATTCACTAAGGACAAAAAGAGATTTCATTGCATTACAAATTATTAAAATTTTATGAAAAGTGACTCATTAAATGCAGTCCATGTATGAATGAAGGCTCCATGGTCACATGAAATAATTCAAGGTAGTCATCATATGGTCACTTATGCTTAGAATGTACACAACAATTCCAAATTTTCACTAATTGCCCCAAATTCCAAGCCAACTATTAAAAATAGGGTACAAATTTATGTGAGAGGGATCACGCCAAAATTAGTACAAGTGTGCTTTTGAGAATGTGAGACGTGATTCCTATATATTTTCTCATTGCTGACAAAACCCTTATCTCAAAATTTTGAAATTAACCTCCATTTTCTCCAATTGAATATGTCAAGGAAACAATTTTTGTAAATTTCAATGAATTGACCAACATTGCCTTGCTTCACTAAAATCCATACCTAGGGTTCATTTATGTAATATCCCTAGGCTGAGCCCAGTTGTAAATGTAAATGTACTTAAGCTGGTGAGTTGTTTTCTATCATTGTGTATGCACCTTTCATGGCATAGTGCGCACATGTACTGCACAGTAAAATGATGAAGTGTGCACATTCTTGGATACCACGCGCAACAACTTAAGTGTGCATGATTTTGAGGCCAGGGAGCCTTTTGTGTCTATGATGCGTTTTATAGGCTGGTGAGACAGTTATTATGAGCTAGGATGCTTATGTTTTGATTAGGCCGAAGAGCCTAGATGTTAAAGGCCAGTGCGCCTAATTTTGTATATGTCTCATAATTAATATAAAATACATTGTTGTACACAGACCGGTCATGATAAAAGAGATGGGGGACTAAACTCCACTAGTTAGGGAAAGGGTAGGGCTAAAAGTTAAGTAAAAGGGCTAAGCTAGGGAGCTTAAGACAAAAAGGAATATTATATTAATATTTCTTAAATCACAAATTATGGATAATTATTTTATCCTAAGTTCTAAAGTTGGGGACAAGTGGACCAAAGTAGCTCCCAACATGACAAGTGTCAAGTTGGGGACATGCATACATATTGTTGGAACTTAGTTCATTTTCCCATATTTTCCATCATTCAGTCATCCAGTCAATCATCCATGAGCATGCACACACCCATTGAGTTATCTTTTTCATCTTCATGACTGTACCTGAACTTGTATCCATAGCCATTTTGTGTTGGGGTATCTGGTTAGCTTGGGAGATGGACTGAAGAAGCGGGTTGTTAGTCCCGTGGGATATTGAAGAGGTGGGTTGTTAGAACCGTGAGAAATTATCCGGGTGAGAGAATTGATGGGAATTGATTTCCTAAAGGTGCTAAACTACAACTACAGTGCTCTGAGACTTCATGTACGGCCTGTTACTGAAAACCAGAAAGGAAGTGGGGCACCTGAAGGACTGTTGAGAAGAGAAGGGGCACACTTCCTGGGGTGGGTTAGGCATGTGGGGAATGAGGGACTGTAGGTTGTTAGTTTGAGTTGGCACCTGAGACAAATTCTTTCCTATTGTCTATGAGCCTTGAGCCTGGTTAGGAATCCCTTTACCCAAGTGGAGTTTAGTCCCAGCTTGAGGGTGACTTACTGTTGAGAGTGATGAATAGTGTGGTCTAAGGCTAGGAGGTTAGTGGAAGGTCTGCATGCAGTTGGTGACATTCTTACCAAGATAAGTGCCAATTGTGTAATAAATTTGCATGCTTATTCTTATGGGTTATCATATGCATGGTTATAATTGTGTTTATTTTTATGGGTATTTCCTGTATATGCTGCATGTATATGTTTATTTCTATTTCAATGTGAATCTGTGTATTTACAGATGTATTTGTATTTCTATGTTTTATATATAATTATTCTGAAAGAGTTCTCTGTGTGTGTATTTTAATTGCATGTAGTTCGAAAAATTTATGTGGCATAACTCAGTTGGATACTGGGTATGTTACAGTATGTTCCGCAGAGAGATCAGTAAGAGTTCTCTAGCGTAGCGTGGCCCGTCATGGATTGTCGGGGACATTACAACATGGCACCAGAGCTTCAGTTTTCAACACTGAGCCTGGATGGGTCGAGCAAGTTGAGTTGAAGTGAAATGTCATAGAGGATTTATTTCGAAGTGGCTAAATTTCAGTTTGTAGAGCGTCCATGGTAAAAAGTAACAGCAACTGGGCGAAATTGGGGAAAAGCCCTAATTTATGTTGTTAAATTCATGAGAAAATGGAGAAATTCGGCCAAGTGGTGAGATATTAATGTTTTAATATCTGTTCTAGCAAATTCAGACCTGGAATTGGTCGAATTTGAAGTTACGGTGAAGCCATGACAAATGGAGCGAGATTAGTAAATAAAATTCTCAATTCGGGAATTAATTTTTGGTAAATGCATTCTAGAAATGTCAACCTACAACGATTTTGTTGTTGCATAAGTTGAACTGGTGTTATCGAGGTGAAATTGAACGAATTTCATAGTTGCAGAATGTCTATAGTAAATTGGTAAAAAAAAAAATTAAGCAAAAGCCCCAATTTCTGCAGCGGAATTCACAAGGAATTGATGCGCATAAAAATGAGTGTGCACAAGAGGGCACACTAAAAAAACATGATACGCAATGAAAATCTTGTGATAGGTAAAATTTGGCACAGCACGACAAGATATTGGCGTGTTGGTGCACTCGCTAAATTTTGGTGTCACGCGGAAAATGTTAGTGTGCTGGTGTGCGCACTAAATTTTGGTGTTGCGTAGAAAAATGTTAGTGTGCAGGTGTGCGCACTACATTTCGGTACCGCATGGAAAAAAGTTAGTGTGTGGGTGTGCGCGCTAAATTTCGGTGTTGCGTGGAAAAATATTGGTGTACAAGAGCGCGCAGTAAATTTAGCATTGTACGGTGTGAACACACATAATAATGATGCACATGGTGTGCACAGTGTTGGCAGAGCATAGAGGAGTTTTGTTGGTGCGGGTGCAATGTGGGTATATGTTGTCATGCGACAGTTAGTTAGTGGTGCGCACATAGTTTTGGTGCACGGTGGAGATGTACTAAACTCTAGCATGGTGCAACGCGTAGATTACAATGCGCACGGAATATCAGCACGTGATACAAAAACAACGTGCAACAAGTAATAGTGCAAGAACCAAAACTGTGCGCGGTGAATATTGGTGCGTGACACAAAAGTAGTGTGCAATTATTGGCGCAACAGAGAAGTGATACATAGTGGTTTTAAAGTGTGCGAAGCATGATTTACCTTGTGTTTTTGTTTTGCATGGTGAATATGGGTTTACAGGTTGAAATTTGTGTGTGCGAAGTCGTTTGAAGGGTGAACAACAACAAAAAACCAACGATCTTCTGCGACGTTTTATATCATTTGAACATCATCTCTTTTGCAGTGCATTTTTGAGACCCTTAAGAGAGTTTTAGAAACAAAAAAACCATGAGAAGAGTGTGCCAAGGCATACTTTGTCTTTTCATCTCAAATAAAAGAACCCGGAGAGATATTTCTAATGGTGTAAATCGTTCGTCAAACGGAGCTTTTATGAGAAAGTTACAACACAAACAGTGAAGGGTAAATTTTAAGACCCCACTAACTTCAAAGAGCCATAACTTTCTGCTTTGGAATTAGATTGAGGAGGCGCAGGAGCAATCAATGGAAATATGTTGAGCCATAGAAGACAGTCCCAGTACCCAATTAAATTTATGGGCATGTTAAAAATGTTTAATATGGAAAAGAAGATACTTGTAGCATATCAGTTACAATATGGTATTTTGGCCTAGAATTTCAACAGGCTGTAACTAGCAGCCCAGAACCCAGAACGAGTTGAAACTTGGACAGAGTGTCCATAATATGTATATGAGGAAGCCCAATTGATATCATATGAAAAATACAAAGGATTAGGTGCAGAAATGCATAATTACAGTGCAGAGTTGCACCAAGTTAAAAAATGAACAAAAAAAAAATTAATGGGAAAATTTCAAGTAGCCGTAACTTTCTGCTCAAGACTCAGAATTGAACATGGGAGAAGGCGTCGGAAAGGTATTAGATAGTGGAATATAAATATCCACCTAGAAAATTGATCGTGGAATTCAATTTTCCATGAAATCAAAAGAAATAATTCTGATATATATTATTGAACCAAAATGGTTCATATTTTCATGAAATTGTTGAAACAGTTAGCCTGACAAAGTTTTGTTGGTTGCACATTTTGCAGAGTTAACAACAACTAGATCAGATCAAATATCAACAAAAATTCCATAGTAATGAAAGAGGCATAGAGGACTTACATCCAATAATATGAGATTATAGGGATGGATGTCCATTTGGGCATTGAAGGAACAAACTCCAATGGACATGGAGATGAAAGGGATGAAAACATGAATATGGCATAGACCATTAAAAATTTGCAAAAGGATGTCAAAAGACATAAGGATGATAATGAAAGGCTTATGAAAGCCAAGGAGTAGTAGGATGACTTCAACATGAAGTTATTGCAGAGCTTGAACCGAATAGAGAAGAAATTGGATAAGGAGAGTGGCTCAAGAAAATCTGGAAGTCACAGGCCTCCTGATGAGAAACGAAGAACCATAAGTGTTAGCAGACATCACCACCACTCCCTGGGAATTCCAATAAGAGAGAACACAAAAACTCGAGTCCATCCCCTATTAGGAAGCATAAGGGGTCTGGGGTGGATGAGCTACGAGGAGAAATGAACAAAATCAAACCTCCTACATTTGATGGTGAGCACAAGAAGGATGAAGTTGCAGAGAAATGGTTGTTGGGCATGAGAAAGTATTTTCAATTGCATAATTATTCTTCTCATGTAGAAGGTAGAATTGCTATCTATCAACTCAAGGGAAAGACATCCATGTGGTGGGATCAGCTTGTGCAGGTGCAACACATTAAAGAGAAAAGCGTTATCTTTTAGTCAAGTATTTCGAGAAGAAATACTTGACTAAAAAATACTATGACAAGAAAATGAAAGATTTCTTTGAACTCAAGCTTGGGAGTATGGCAATAAATGAATATGAAATAAGGTTTTTAGAATTGTTGAAGTATGTCTCTTTCATCAAGGATGAGACAGTTAAGATTCAGAGGCATTTGAGTGGATTGTCATCCTTCATCAGTGAAAAAATACAGTATGATGATCCCAAGACATTGGAGGAGACCATAAGGAGAGATAAATTCCTATATGATCAATAGAAAACAAGGCCAACTTTCCAAAAATCTTGGGAAGACAAAAAGAAATTCAAGATGGATCAGATGAAGAAGGGAGTTAAGCCACTATTCTTCAAAAATAATCCACGGGGACAAAAAAATCCTAGAGAACCCAAAACAATTGAGGCAGGGGGTCAAAGGCCAAGGAAGCCACCTATTCAATTTTGGGGTTGTAAAGGGGATCATATGTTCTCAGATTGTCCTCGCAAAGGTGAAAAAGGGAGAACTGTTCACAATGTACAGCAAGATGAAACAATGGAGGACATGGGTAGAAATGTACCAAGGATCTATGCAGCCTAGACAAAAAGCAAGAAGAGTATCAGTCACATATGATTGAAGTGGAAGGTATGATCAACAACCAAACCATTGCTATTTTAATTGATTCAGGATCTAGTCATAGTTATATAGATCCTAAGATGGTGGAAAGTTTGCATTTTTCAAGAAGCACTCATTAGAAATCCTGGTTGGTGCAGCTGGCTACAAGAGCCAAAAGAAAAGTTAATGAGATGGTTAAGTCATGTCTTATGGACATGAATGGACTAAACACCAGGGTAGATTTGAACATCTTGCCTTTAGGTTTCTATGACTGTCTAATTGGGATGGATTGGTTGGACCAGCATCATGCCATCCTAGATTGTCATAACAAGGCCTTTACTTGCTTGGATGAGGAAAGGACCCTAAGGAAGGTGCAGGGAATTCCCAGGGAAGTAACGATCAAATAAATTTCAGCATTGCAGTTGAAGAAATGTTACAGAAAAGGGTGTCAAATATTTGCATCACAGATGGAAGAGACACCTAAAGATTAGGTGCCAAAATTGGAAGATTATGTAGTAATGGAAGATTTTGAAGATGTGTTCAAGGAGGTACCAGGACTACCCCCAAAGAGAGATATTGATTTCTCTATAAATTTAATGCCTGGAGCAGCTCCAGTGTCAAAGACTCCATACAAAATGAGTACACCAGAGTTGAAGGAGTTGCAAATGCAACTTGAAGAACTTATGAAGAAGGGGTATATACGCCCAAGTGTGTCACCTTGGGGTGCCCCAATCTTGTTTGTGAAGAAGAAATATGGAACATTAAGATTGTGCATTGATTTCAAACAGTTGAATAAAGTGACTGTTAAGAACAAGTATCCTCTGCCAAGGATTGATGATCTTTTTGATCAATCGAAGGATGCAAAGATCTTTTCAAAGATAGATCTTAGGTCAGGATAACATCAGGTAAGGATTAAAGATGAAGACATCAGCAAGACCACCTTCAGGACAAGGTATGGTCATTATGAGTTCACAGTGGTTCCATTTGGGTTGTCAAATGCACCGGTTGTTTTCATGTGCTTAATGAATGGTGTTTTCCGAGAATATTTAGACAAGTTTGTCATTGTCTTTTTGGATGACATTCTTGTATATTCCAAGTCAGAAGAAAAGCATGAACATCATTTGAGGATGGTGTTGCAAGTATTAAGGAAGCATCCATTGTATGCCAAGTTGAGCAAGTGCTCATTTTATCAGAGGCAAATTCATTATTTTGGGCATATCATTTCAAAGGATGGGATAGCAGTGCATTCTGAGAAGATAGAAGCCATTAGAGAATGGTCAGTGCCAAAGAATGTGACAAAAGTAAGATCATTCATGGGCCTCGTAGGCTACTATAGGAGATTTATTGAAGGATTTTCAAAGATTGCACACCCAATCACTTCCTTGCAAAGAAAGGGTGTGAAGTTTCAGTGGACATTGAATCGTGAAAAGAGTTTCCAACACTTGAAACAATTATTAACAAGTGCTCCAATACTAAGGATTGCATACCCAAATGAAGACTTCGTTGTATGCACAGATGCATGTAAAGAGGGACTTGGTGGAGTCCTCAGTCAAAATGGGTTTGTTATATGTTATGAATCAAGGAAGTTAAAGGAACATGAAAGACACTATGCCACTCATGATTTGGAGTTGGCAGCCATAGTGCATGCCTTGAGGAAATGGAGACAGTGCCTCATGGGAAAAATGTTTGAGCTAACAACAAACCATAATGGTCTGAAATATTTATTTAATCAGCCAACTCTAAATGCTAGGCAAACCAGATGGTTAGAATTTCTAAGTGAATATGACTTTGATATAAAGCATATCAAGGGAAAAGAGAACAAAGTGGTTGATGCACTCAGAAAAAGAGTACATGAATTGCATTCTACAACCATTAGCATGTACCAATCAGATTTGAAAGGAAGAATTATAGAGGCTGCCAAATCAGATTTGCAATACAAGGAATTAGTTGCAAAATTACAACAAAGTAATTTGCAGCAGAAAATCGAAGAATATAAGCTAGATAATGATGAAATTCTCATGTATAGGGGCATAATTTATGTACCAAATTCCCCGAAATTGAAAAACTTGATATTGAGACAAATGCATAATGTGCCTTATGTTGGGCACCCAGGATATCAGAAAACTATTGCAACTATCAAGAGCCAATATTATTGGCCACACATGAAGAAAGATGTTGTTGATTTTATTGCCAGATGTTTGGAATGTCAAAAAGTAAAGGCTGAGCATAGACACCCAGCTGGTTTGCTACAACCATTACCCATTGCTGAGTGGAAATGGGAAGTTGTAACAATGGATTTCATCACCAAACTTCCCAGACAAACAAACAACATGATTCTATCATGGTAGTGATGGATAAGCTTAGTAAAGCTACACATTTTTATTCTAGAAGCTCACTCACAAGGAAGCCAACATCGTTGATATTTATATGAAGGAAATTGCTAGATTACATGGCATACCCAAGACAATTGTGTCTGACAGAAATCCAAAATTTACCTCAAAAATTTGGAAGGGATTATTTAATGGATTTGAAACAAATTTGAATTTTAGTGTATCTTATCATCTAGAATCACATGGGAAAACAGAGAGGTTGAATCAAGTGATTGAAGATATGTTAAGGATGTATGTGATGGATAAACCATCAAAATGGGAAGAATACCTACACTTGGTAGAGTTTTCTTATAACAATGGGTACCAAGCATCTCTAAAGATGAGCCCATTTGAGGCACTTTATGGAAGAAAGTGCAACACACCAGTAAGCTAGGATAACCCAACAAATAGAGAAGTGGTTGGGCCAGATTTGCTCAGGGAAATGGATGAGAAAATGATTAAAATAAAGAAAAATTTAAAGGCAGTCCAAGACAGGAAGAAAAGTTATGCTGATAAGGGAAGAACTCACATGGAAATTAAAGTGGGTGATCATGTATTCTTAAAAGTGAAAGCCAACAAAAGTTCCCTGAAGTTGGGAAATTGTTCAAAGTTGGCAGCTCACTATTGTGGGTCATTTTAAATCCTAGAAAGGATTGGTCCAGTATCTTATATGATTGCATTGCATGCATCTATGTCTGTTCATAATGTATTCCATGTATCATTGCTCAAGAAATATATACTTGATGATAATCATGTTATTGATTGGAATGTGATCCAGGTGGAGTAAGAAGGCGCTTTCCAAGTGCATCTGGTGCGCATTCTGGACTGGAAAATCAAACAGATCCAGAATCAAGCCATAGGGCTTGTAAAGGTCCAATGGACCTGATATGGTCCTAAGGATGCTACTTGGGAGCATGAGGATGAAATGCGAGAAAAATAACCACATCTTTTTGAGGATTTTAAAATTTTGTTGTATATGGGTACATGATGCACTAAGAACAGTGCATAAATAAGGGGAGGGGATTGTAATATCCCTAGGCCGAACCTAGTTGTAAATGTAAATGAAAATGTACTTAAGTTGGTGAGTTGTTTGATATCATTGTGTATGCACCTTTCATGGCATAGTGTGCACATGTACTGCCTAGTAAAATGATGAATTGTGCACATTCTTGGATACCACGCGCAACAACTTAAGTGCGCGTGATTTTGAGGCCAGGGAGCCTTTTGTGTATATGTTGTGTTTTATAGGCTGGTGAGCCAGTTATTATAAGCTAGGATGCTTATGTTTTGATTAGGCCAGAGAGCCTAGATATTAAAGGCCAGTGCGCCTAATTTTGTATATGTCTCATAATTAATATAAAATACATCGACCGACCACGATAAAAGAGACGAGGGACTAAACTCCACTAGTTAGGGAAATGGTGGGGATAGAAGTTAAGGAAAAGGGCTAAGCTAGGGAGCTTAAGCCAAAATGGAATATTATATTAATATTTCTTAAATCATAAAGTATGGATAATTATTTTATCCTAAGTTCTAAAGTTGGGGACAAGTGGGCCAAAGTAGCTCCCAACATGACAAGTGTCAAGTTGGGGACATGCATACATATTGTTGGGACTTGGTTCATTTTATCATCTTTTCCATCATTCTTCCATCATTCAATCATCCAGTCAATCATCCATGAGCATGCACACACCCATTGAGCTATCTTTCATATCTTCATGACTATACCTGAACTTGTAGCCATAGCCATTTTGTGTTGGTGTATCTGGTTAGCTTGCGAGCTGGACTGAAGAAGTGAGTTGTGAGGCCCATGGGATATTGAAGAGGTGGGTTGTCATACCCATGAGCAATTCTCTGGGTGAGAGAATTGTTGGGAATTGATTTCCTGGAGGTGCTAAACTGCAGCTACAATGCTCTGATACTTCCTGTCTGGGCTATTGCTGAAGCTTGGAAAGGAAGTGGGGCAGCCGAAGGATTGTTGAGCAGAGAAGGGGCACACTTCCTAGGGTGGGACAGGTGTGTGGGGAATGAGGGACTGTAGGTTGTTATTTTGAGTTGACACTTGAGACAAAGTCTTTTCTGTTTCCTATGATCCTTTAGCCTGGTTAGGAATCCCTTTACCCAAGTGGAGTTTAGTCCCAGATCGGGGGTGACTCACTGTTTAGAGTGATGAATAGTGTGGTCTAAGGTTGGGAGGTCCGTGGACGGTTTGCACGTAGTTGGTGACATTCTTACCAAGATAAGTCTCAATTGTGTGATAAATTTACATGTTGCATTGTTATTTACGTGTTTATTCTTATGGGTTATCATATGTGTGATTATAACTATGTTTATTTTTATGGGTATTTCCTGTATATGTTGCATGTATATGTTTACTGTTATTTCGGTGTGAATCCATGTATTTACAGATGTATTTGTATGTCTACGTTTTATATATAATGCTTCCACAAGAGTTCCATGTGTGTATATTTTAATTGCATGTAGTTCGAAAAATTTATGTGGCATAGCTCAGTTGGATGTTGGGTATGTTACAGTATGTTCCGCAGAGAGAACAGTAAGACTTCTCTGGTGTAGCGTGGCGTGGCATGGACAAAAAAATCTTTTCCCTATCGAAAAAGTTGTGGACAAAAAAGTACCCTTCTAGAAGGTTTAACCATTTATCTACAACATATGCATCTATTTGAACTTCAAATATAGGAATATCAAAATTGATATGTACCTTGAAGGGGGAGATGCCTCTGCTTGAGGTGGATGTGTCACTTGTCAGCAGTCGTCAAAGGATTTGTGAAAAGTTGTCCATCATCTGGTTCCTCTGTCACTCAAGGGATTCCTTAAGAAACATTTTGAAAGGATCTCCTATCCCATCATCTTAATTTTCTCCTGCCATGGATGGTTTCTTGGGCGTGCGAGAGAATTTTTCCTCAAGAGAAACAAGCTCGAGACCCAACTCTCTATACCCTGACCGTGTCAGGGACATGCATTAAAAAAATGACAAGGAGCAGACCGCTCTGATACCACAGATTTATGAGAAGAATGAAATGAAACCACAGATTTATAATATTAACACAGAGAAACAATGAACAATAAAAAAGATACAGTAAAAATTGACTTCTATTAAATAAGAAATATGTTGAGAACCGTAAAATGCAGACTGAAAAAAATCTTGCTAGAATGGTGGCAGCTTATCTCTGAGAAGAGATGTGACGGATACGCTCATTCGTAAGACGATGAGTAAAATGATGCTTTGAAGGCACTTTTACAATAAACATGACTTCTAAAAACTTATAAATCCAAAAACCTAACCCTAGCAGATGAAGTGCCAATAGTCATGTGGGCCCCATTAAGGTAAGTTAGTACATCAACTTCCTAAGGTCGTAGCGTTTGCATATGATCTTCGTTTCGGGCGCACGATAGCTTGTTGGAAAGGTATTGACGAGGAGATTAATTTAGGGGTCTCAATTGAAGAATTTTCATTTCATTGGGGTGCTCGATCATGAATAAAACGTTGTTTGGGCCCTCAAAATGGCCCTAGAAGTTTGGGAACCGAAAAAAACTGCTAAAAATAGTAAGTTGCCAAAAAATTGTTTTGAGCCAGTTGGAAAAGGTGGGTTTTCACTGAGATCTTGTTGGATCAATTATCCCCCCTTAGGAAGCAATGATATCCATTGTGTTGATTTCCCCCATCAGATGAGGAAATTTTAGCTGAATTTGGCCCCGGGTGAGCCACTTGCCTTGGTGCAGGAGATGCCCTGCTTTGATAACCCGATAAAGATGGATTCCCTACTAGGGACTGCCCTTGAACTGTCTGTCCACAATATAATAAATGGATTCTTGTTCCATATTGCATGGTGCCTCGGCCAAATAACCAAAGGTGGTGATAAGGAAAAATTTATGTGGGGCCAGTCCCAACAGAAAGCATTCGATGATCTGAAGAAATGCTTGTGATCAGCCCCAGTCCTTTCATTACCTGGCCTACAACATCCATTTGAGATCAAGACATATGCTCCAGAATATGCTTTGGGTGCAGTCATCACTTAACACGGCCACCCCGTGGCCTATCATAGTGAGACACTATTAGATGTCATTTGTAAGTATCCTACTTACGAAAAAGAAATGTACTCCATTGTGCAAGCATGTAGCGAGTGGAGGAATTACATTCCCAGGAAGGAGACAGGAATACACATTGATCATAATTTGTTGCAGTTCATGCAGACACAAGGAAAATTGTAGAATTATCGCCATCAGAACTAGTCCACATATTTGCAGCAGTTCCACCTCAATATCAAGTATAAAACATGAAGTACCAATCAAGTCATTGATTGCCTCAACCGACCTCCAGTCACGACACTCACCATAGTGCTATATTATTGTGGCCACGAGACCTCTTGATTGCCCCACCTCTATGAGACAGATCTTGACTTCGCCAACACCTACCAGATATTGGGAGCAAACACAGTTGTCACTAATTTCCATCTTCAGGATGTGTTGTTATGCCATCTGGGTCATCTTTGCATTCCATCAAGTGAGAGAGAGAAGATGATTTTGGAAGCCCACTACAGTCGAGTGGTAGCATACTTCGGGCGCAGAAAAGACAATTGCATTGTTGCAACAACATTTCTACTGGCTGAAACTTTGACAAGATTTCAACACGTATATTTGGTCATGCATTGCTTGCGCTATTGCCAAACCAGACACTAAGAAACAAGGCATGTACACTCCTATACCTACGCTCGACAAGCCCTGTGAATCCATCTCAATGGACTACATGTTGGGCCTTCCATCCACCAAGCGGGAAAATGACTATGTTTTTTTGGTTGTTAATCTATTTTCAATGATGGCGATTCTAATCGCCTGCAAGAAGAGAATCATAGCGGAGGCCACTGCCAAGATATTCTTTGAACCAGTGTGGGTACACTTTGGGATCCCACAAACCATTATCTCAGATTGGGATAATCAGTTCCTCATCACATTTTGTTTGAGCCTCTGGTCACTGTTGGACACCAAGCTCACAAGGTCCACTTCCTTCCACCCCCAGATAGATGGCCAAACCGAGGTTGTCAACCAGATGATCGTGCACATCCTACACATGTAAAATTCCAAGCACTCATGCACCTGGGATGAGATTCTTCCCTATGTTCAGGACAGATAGAACAGATCCATACATAGCTCAACCGACCACAACCCCTTTCAAGTGTGATTGGGATTTCAACCATTGTGTCCCATGGATGTTTCACCACCCCTTGCGTCCACCCAGGCAGGCTCGTCACATGCTCCAACTAGAGCTGAAAAAGTCACCCGGTTCATTGAGTGGATCCAACACATCTGCCAACAGGTTCAAGATATTTTACATAAGTCCAATTCCAAGTACAAGCAGCGCCATGATCAACACCGGGTGCCACACCAGTTTGGTTGCACTTGCAGAAATAATGCCTTATAGGGCCTTATTGGAAGGTTTGTCCACTCTGTTATGGACCTTACCCCATCACCAAGGTTGTGGGTGAAAATTCTTTCGAGCTCAACCTTCCTCCCTTCCTTGGCTTGCACCCAGTGTTCAATGTGGACCTCCTTTGGCCTTATTTTCCACCATTATTGGACAACTCGGAGATAGCAGTATTACCACTCCAAGAATCACTCCTTGACTGTACAGGAGAGTAAGCTTGGTAACATAATAAATAGATCAATAAATAAGTTTATGTGGGTGGATCAAATTGATAAACTGTCAAAAACTCATTCCTCTAAGACACATATGAAAACACTATAACAAATAAGGCCTTCACTGTACATATTAGATAAATTAAGGATTTGTAAATGGATGAAGAATGCTACCATACCAACAGAATCATATACACTTAAAAGCACATATGAATGGCTAATCACAGTAGGAAAGGTATCTGTGATTCTTTTCCTATCAACGCAATGAAATAAATACTTCTATCAATCATCAAATAAACATAAGAATAAATGAATTATACATTCATTCACAAACACAGTGGAAGATGAAGAGAAATGGAAGTCTCCTCAAATATAGTGAAAAGATCTCAGATTCAAATATGCATTAAAAGTATTGATAGAAAAAATATTTGCTTAGTCTTCAAAGTCCCCCTCTCGGTCTCGATGCTCCCTCTGTGAACTTTACAATCAAATATATATCAAGAAAATATCCTAAATCCTTTCAAAGTTTTAAGGATCTAAACTAATCAAAACTGCCAGGTTTACAACAGAAAGATGACCTATCCCTACTTATTAGGAATCCCTTTTCACTTAGATTAGGATACCTCAATCGAATGCCACCTTCATTTATTGATAAATTCAAATAAATTATTAAATGGAAAATCACCATATGATCCCAAAAATTCTCCAGCTAAGTCAAAATTTGACTTTTGAACAAATTTGAAGTAATCGGGCATCTACAAGAAGTTGGTAGCGCATGACACTATGAAAAAAAGCTTTGCACTACAAACTTCTTGTGTAAACTGTCTTCTTATCTGAGTATATTTTCAATGCTTTCAACACTTTTCCATTGCTCAAATGACCTCTAGGAGATAATATCCATAAGCAATTGGCATGTTTTTCTGCCTTTTACCCTTTTTCTGCCTTGATATTTTCCATTACCAAACATCAAATATATATATGGATCAATAAACTAAATAAAAATCCATCTAACACTCAGGCACTAACATCTAACAATAGAATTATGTTTTGATTAAGTTTTCAAATAGAATTAGGAGAGTAGATAATCGAATCCTTCAAATATGGAATTGCTAGATGTTACTTTGTTGTTTGTTGCTTGTTGACCTTAAAACCTAGAGATGATCATGACTGCCATATAATCTGGAACTGCCCTTCGACTGCTTAACTGTATGCTAGGTGCCTCTTCCATTTTTCATCAATTGATCCTTATCCTTCTGTCGAATCCTTATAATTCTTGAAGTCAACGATGATTTTCCTCCCCATGCTCCGACACATGTATAATACAAAGTGCGCAAACCTTTGAGCCATCTCTTGTATGGATCATTCGTACAAGAAGTGACCCAGATAGTTGTTGAATTATATTTGTTACATATGTCTTATTTTCTATATAGATGTACTCCAACAAATATTTGTGCACAATTGAGTGGTCAACAATTCCTTTCTCAAGAATTGGTTGTAATACTAAGGTCATGTGCTCCAAAACTAAAGACTTTTGGATGGATGTTCACCAGATAACAAATCCACTAATATACCCTTCATAGTTTGAAATTCGAGGAGAATCCTCAACAAACATGTCTCTAGCATTAAGTTCTGCCCTAAGACGACTGGTTTGAACAATTCACCTTCATCAATAATTGCTAAAACAACTAATGGATTCACTTTAAGTACTTCTCCCATCTTGGCCTGCCTTTCCCCAATCTCAACCACATCAACTGGATCATTGTCACCAAATGCTCCTTCAACTTCTGTATTTGCAAGAGATGGATCTTCCCATGTTTGTGGAAGCAATCTATAATTCCAATTGATGTTATATGGGTAATATCGAAGCTTTCCCTTCTTAGTGTCCTACTTGAAGGGAGTGTATGGCTCTTTAGTCACAATTTCCATTTTTGCACTTGATTCTTTTGGTATTTCAGCTACAAAGTTGAAAACTCCATCCCCTAATTGCAATGGAATATCATGCCAATATGATATCTTCTTCCCAGACTTGTCAAAGAAGAAAATTATGTAATACATAGTTTGTGGGGTGCCCTCGTCTTTAGTCTCGATATCTGGCCTGTAGAGATCCCTAAATTTGAAAATTCTTGGCTTCGCACACAACCATCTTTTGTTGCTTCAATGCTTTCATGGGAGGAAAACCACATTGCAGGAAAAGGACAACAGGCATGCTTATCACAATAGAATTTACATTGTTGGAGGCCAATCGAGACTGAACAACACTAGCAGCAACTACATTTCTCAGGGCCACCATTGGGAGCAGTAACTCAATCTCATTGCAACTGGGAATGTGTAAAGTTGTTACAATAGGTTGTGGCCAGCCTCCATATCCATTTACATAGAATGTTGATGGAGACATGGGAGGAGTAAGAACACTTCCTTGTTGAAGATTTGATAGGAATGGTGACATCATTGAAACTGAATAAGGAGAACTAGGGGCAAGGGGACTCATGACATATGTTACGTCCAGAGATGATTCTTCCCTTGGTGATGGGACGACAAACCACATAGAGACAATGAGAGGGAGTAGTTCCTCAAATATGTGAGAAAAGAAGCAAACTCTACACGAACAATTAGTCCCATCTTTTCACAATTGGGTTTGATATTGAGCAGGATGCAACTAGCACTCAAAAACACCATGTGCATATTCACAAACATCGTTGTGTCTACAAGTCCCTTTCCGGAAATCTGGGCAAGGAACACAGTTGTAGTGATATCTTGTTGGATCCTGTCTTCTCCATTTGAAAATTTGCTTGACAATCGGTGCTCTTTCTAAAATGCTATTGACACCTCGATTCTCAACAAAAACATTCACCTCGCACTTACCTTAACATCTGTAAATGCAAGACACTTCCATATCTGTAGAGCTTAGCAACTAGCACTTTCACTTGCACACGAAACCTCCAACCTCGTCGATCTGATGCTTTCCCCTCGACACCTGTAAATCTTGGCAAATGGCACTTGTCTGCGTTTTTTTTTTTTTTTTTTTTTCTTAATCAACACAAAATCCACATGCATTAGGAATTTAAAAAGGTTGGCCTTTATATATACCACTGCCTTCATAACTAATTTGATGAGTTAAGTGAGGTAAGGCCTCATGGGCTTGGCGTTAGCGCTGGGCTTTGTGTGGTTTGACATGTAGTATAATGTGGTTTGTGGACTTTGTTATATGCACAAGATTTTGTTGATAAGCTTGACTTAGGTCTCTTAAGCACACACCACCTTTTTCTATAAATATAAAATGTATTTATTTTTTTAATTTACAAATATAAAATGTATTGTTTTTTTTATTTGAAAGTATAAAGAGACACAAAAACTAGGGTTTTTAGGCAACAATAAGAATTTATTGTTAACTTTTGGAATGTAGGTCAGAAGGCAGAGTCAAAAGAATCTTAGGAAAAAAGAGATCAATGGGAGATTTTCAAGGCTCGATGGAAGATTTGAAGGTTATGACAATGGGCAAAAGACCAACGGAATAAGACAATTCAAGTACAAACTGATGAAAGCGCTTAAAAATTACAAGTACATTTTGAGCGATAACTTCTGGCTCCAACTAGGATGGAGACATCCCTGCGAGGCTCCAAGAACCTTAGCAGTTCCAGTGCCCTTTCTATTTGGATATGGATTCAACAGTCAACCATTCTCTGCAAACTTTTAAAACTTGTCATTTATTCAAACAAACTAACTACTGCATCTACTACAAACTGAAAGAAAGGAAATGCTTGGAAACAAGCTTATTTCTTATGTTACCCTACTCTAACCAGATCTGCAACTTGGTCAATTAAAGGAAGACTTCCATAACAACCATTCAAGCAACTTCAAAACTGAAAAGATCTTGTCCATACCACTGATCAATAGATGATATCTGAAATGTAACAATAGTGATAAAAACTCCTTCAGGAAACAATGCTCATCCAGAAGTATTGGTAAGTAAATAAAATCTAAAACTTTCAAGTGATCTGAAATATATGACTCCATCAAGGCTGCAACCAGATCCTTGAAACCAAGATTATAAACATACAGATCGATGAATGAATCATCCATGAATGCCTCTCTGCTTGCAAACATATGACTTTCTTGTTCCCTTATGAGAAACTCTTGATCATAAAAACTGGCAGTCTCTTGGTTTTCAATATGATGATTATAAGATAATGGTACGACAGGTTTCAAATCATACCGATAATGATCAACTAAGAACATATAGTTACCTATGCAATCATCAGTAACCACATGCTCAACATGGTTTGTAAATTGATCATAAACTTGACATGCATCCCTATCCATAGAAAAATTTGCAAATACTAAAGAATCATGATCCAAATCTGAAATATACTTACAATATTGTTGTTTTTCCAGATCTAATTCATACTCACAGTCATCTTGTTCTGAATCTGAAACATACTGACAGTCTTCCTTCTCCTATGCATGCATATCTTCAAATTAAACTGGATCTTGAATCCTTCTGGAAGCACAGATGTTCTCCTCCACTCCTTCCGCATCCTCAAACAATTGTCTTAAAGATGATGATTTCCTTTCTCTGAGAAAAAGAACCAGATCTGAATGTTGAGCCATAACATAATATACCATGGCATCAGTCTCAGTAGGCTTGATCTCCAAAGGCATATTATGATAAACATTGTAGAATGTTCTATTGAAGACAGACAGAGCTTCGTCTTCGCATCTCCTCAAAACATAAAAATCAACAAGGTACTGATAAAGAGACATGTTCTCACCCCAACACTTTAAAAAAGTATTAGACATCTCTATCCAAGAACCGATGGAATCATCTCTCAGACCCTTAAACCATACAACAACATCTCTGATTAAATACTTAGAGAACAACCTCATAATAACATCATCATGTACTATCTCAAACTGATCAAGAAAGTTCTTGACATCTTCCAAGTGCCTCTCGGCGAAAACATGATCTTCCCCAGAAAATTGGGGAAGACATTCAAAGAAATCAAGAGGATAAGGGTTAAGGTGATATGGTAGCCTCAAAGGTTTAAACAAATTATTTATGATTCTAGTTTGAAAAGAAGTGGGTTGATCATGAGGATTAACAAGTTGATGGAAAGGCTCAGAAGTAATGGCAAGAGGTGTTGAGATCTGAAAAGGTTTTGAATTACTTTCGACCTCCTCAAGGTTACATGGCTTATCAAAGTCACGATGAATTTGAATACAAATATCATCCTTATGAGTAGGTCGAGGTAAAGATGTGGGATCAACATCAACAACATAAGGAGGCTGCAAACTTTCCTCTTGCAAGGATGGATATACAAAGGTCGGTTGATGATCATCTGAATAAAGAAAACACAAGATGACCCTCTTAATGTGTGAAGGGAAAATCAGAAATGAGGTGATAAAGAAAAAAAAAAAATTATGAAGAAATCTCATGACCTGATACCTGGTTTTACACTTCAGACCCTTCATCCTTTGTCAACAAGATCCTCCCCAGTGGAGTCTTTAATCATGGAGTCGCCGGGAAAATTGTTACAGTCATTTTTTGTGTCCTTCTCTTGTCTGCCATCAAAATTTGGACCTGTGTCATTTTCCCAAGGAAACTAGCTTCACTTCTGTTCCCCGACAATGACGCCAATTTGTTATCACTCCAAGAGTTACTCCCTGACTGTAAAGGGGAGTAAGCTTGGTAACATAATAAATAGATCAATGAATAGGTTTATGTGGGTGGATCAAATCGATAAACTGTCAAAAACTCATTCCTCCAAGACACATATGAAAACACTCTAACAAATAAGGCCTTCATTGTAGAGATCAGATAACTTAAGGATTTGTAAATGGATGAAGAATGCTGTCAAAAACTCATTCCTCCAAGACACATATGAAAACACTCTAACAAATAAGGCCTTCATTGTAGAGATTAGATAACTTAAGGATTTGTAAATGGATGAAGAATGCTACCATACCAACATAATCATATACACTTAAAAACACATATGAATGGTTAATTACAGTAGGAAAGGTATCTGTGATTCTTTTCCTATCAACGCAATGAAAAAAATACTTCTATGAGTCATCAAATAAACATAAGAATAAATGAATTATACATTCATTCACAAACACAGTGGAAGATGAAGAGAAATGGAAGTCTGCTCAAATACAGTGAAAAGATATCAGATTCAAATGTGCATTCAAAGTATTGATAGAAAAAATCTTTTCTTAGTCTTCAAAGTCCCCCTCTCAGTCTCGAAGCTCCCTCTGTGAACTTTACAATCAGATATATATCAAGAACATATCCTAACTCCTTTCAAAGTTTTAAGGATCGAAACTAATTCAAAACTGCCAAGTTTACAACAGAAAGATGACTTGTCCCTGCTTATTAGGAATCTCGTTCCACTTAGATTACGATACCTCAATCGAATGCCACCTACATTTATTGATAAATTAAAATAAATTCTTAAATGACAAATCACCATATGATCCCAAAATTTCTCCAGTTAAGTCAAAATTTGACTTTTGACCAAATTTTAAGCAATCGGGCATCTACAGGAAGTTGGTAGCGCATGACACTAGGAAAAGAAGCTTTACGTTACAAAGTTCTTGTGTAAACTGTCTTCTTATCTGAATATCTCTGCAACTCTTTCAACACTTTGTTATTGCTCAAATGACCTCTAGGAGATAAAATCCATAGGCCACTTGGCATGTTTTTGTTACCCTTTTTCTGCCTTCATATTTTCCATAACCAAACATCAAATATATCTATGGATCAATAAAACTAAATAAAATTCCCTCTAACACGTGGGCACTAACATCTAGAATTATGTTTTGATTAAGTTTGCAAATAGAATTAGGAGAGTAGATAATTGAATCCTTCAAATCTAGAATTGTTAGATGTCACTTTGTTGTTTGTTGCTTGTTGACCTTAAAACCTGGAGATAAGCATGACTACCATATAATCTGGAACTTCCCTTTGACTGCTTAACTATATGCTAGGTGACTCTTCCATTTGTCATCAACTGATCCTTATCCTTCTGTCGAATCCTTATACTGCTTGAAGTCAGGGATGCTTTTCCTTCCCATGCTCTGACACATGTATAATACAAAGTTTGCAAACCTTTGAGCTATCTCTTGTATGGATCATTCATACAATAAGTGACTCAGATAGTTGTTGAATTATATCTGTTACATATGTCTTGTTTTCTATATAGATGTACTCCAACAAAGCTATGTGCAAAATTGAGTGGTCAACAATTCCTTTCTCAAGAATTGGCTATAATACTAAGGTCATGTGCTCCAAAACTAAAGACTTTTGGATGGATGTTCACGAGATAAAAAATCCACTAATATGCCCTTCATAGTTTGAAATTCGAGGACAATCCTCAACAAGCATGTCTCTGGCATTAAGTTCTTCTCTAAGACGACTGGTTTGATCAATTCACCTTCATCAATCATTTCTAAAGAAGCTAATGGCTTCACTTTAAGTACTTCTCCCATCTTAGCCTGCCTTTCCCCAATTTCAACCACATCAACTAGATCGTTGCCACCATATTCTCCTTCAACTTCTGCATTTGCAAGAGATGGATCTTCCCATGTTTGTGGAAGCAATCTATAATTCCAATTGATGTTATATGGGTAATATCGAAGCTTGCCCTTCTTAGTGTCTTACTTGATGGGAGTGTATAGCTCTTCAGTCACAATTTTCATTTTTGCACTTGATTCTTTTGGTATTTCAACTACAAAGTTGAAAACTCCATCCCCTAATTGCAATGGAATATCATGCCAAAGTGATATCTTCTTCCTAGACTTGTCAAAGAAGAAAATTCTGTAATCCATAGTTTGTGGGGTGCCCTTGTCTTTAGTCTCGATATCTGGCCTATAGAGAGCCCTACATGTGAAACCTCTTGGTTTCGCACGCAACCATCTTCTATTGCTTCAATGCTTTCACCGGAGGAAAACCGCATTACAGGGAAAGGACAACAGGCCTGCTTATCACATCAGAATTTACATTGTTGGAGGCCAATCGAGACTGAACAACATTAGCAGCGGCTACAGTTATCAAGGCCGCCATTGGGAGCAATAACTCAATCTCATTGCTACCAGGAAGGTGTCAAGTTCATACATTAGGTTGTGGCCAGCCTCCATATCCATTTACATAGGATGTTGATGGAGACACGGGAGGAGTAAGAACACTGCCTTGTTGAGGATTTGATAGGAATGGTGACATCATTGAAACTGAAGAAGGAGAACCAGGAGGAAGATGAATCATGACAAACGTTATGTCCAGAGATGATTCTTCCCTTGGTGATGGGATGACAAACCCCGTAGAGACAATGAGAGGGCGTAGTTCCTCAGATGTGTGAGAAAAGAAGTACACTCTACGTGAACAATTAGTCCCATCTTTGCACAATTGGGTTCGATATTGAGCAGGATGCAACCAGCACTCAAAAACACCATTTTCATATTCATAAACATCGTTGCGTCTATAAGTCCCTTTCCGAAAATCTGGGGAAGGAACACAGTTGTAGTGATATCTTCTTGGATCCCGTCTTCTCCATTTGAAAATTTTCTTGACAATCAACGCTCTTTCTCAAATGTTATTGACACCTCGATTCTCAAGAAAAACATTCACCTCACACTTACCTTAACATCTGTAAATGCAAGACACTTCCATATCTGCAGAGCTTAGCAATTGTCACTTTCACTTGCACACGAAACCTCCAACCTCGTCGATATGATGGTTTCCCCTTGACACCTATAAATCTTGGAAAATGGCACTTGTCTCTGTTTTGTGTTTTTTATTTGCTTAATCAGCACAAAACCGACATCCATTAGGAATTTATAAAGGTTGGCCTCTATATGTACCACTTCCTTCATAACTAATTCGATGAGTTAAGTAAGGTAAGGCCTCATGAGCTTGGTGTTAGCGGTGGGCTTTGTGTGGTTTGACATGTAGTATAATGTGGTTTGTGGACTTTGATATATGCACTAGATTTGGTTGATAGGCTTGACTTAGTTCACTTAAGTACACACTACCTTTTTCTATAAACTTACAAATGAAAAATGTATTTATTTTTTTATTTGAAAGTATATAGAGATACAAAAACTAGGGTTTTTAGGAAACAGTAACAATTTATTGTTAACTTTTGGAATGCAAGTCAGAATGCAGAGTCAAAAGAATCTTAGGAAAAAAGTGATCAATGGGAGCTTTTCAAGGCTCGATGGAATATTTTAAGGCTATGACAATGGGCAAAAGACCAAAGGAATAAGACAATTCAAGTACAAATTGATGAAAGCACTTAAAAAATTACTAGTACATTTTGAGCACTAACAAGAAGAACGATTGACACCAACAAAGCTCAACCATGACTGCATGGAACAAGCATCCATTGATTATATCATTGAAAAATAGGTCAAGGGCACTCTGTAGCAGAGGATCCAACTTTATCGAGTTGTCAAAGTAGGACAACTCCTGCACCTGTTGGCAAATGTTTAACAGGTAGCGTATGCTTGTCATTGATGGAAAGTACAACAGTGAAGATGGCAGGTTCAGAATGTGCATCGATGGAAAAACAGGAACAACGTAGGCTCAGGAGGAATTAGCGCAGAGTCGAAATTCTTCCAAGTAAGAAGGATGTGTAAGATTGGAGGAGAAGCGTCACTGATCGTTGGATCCCATCCAAAATTCTCGACAGCATGAGGGTCGTCAGATCTGAATAAAAACAAGAAGAGCGCACGCTGAAGAGGAGGATAGATCTCAGGTGTTAGTTCTGAGCGCAGGATCCAACCACCGTTGGATCGGGGAAAACCTTCACAGTGTTTAAAGTGCAAGGAGAAAATGGGCTCACAAAATCCCGAAAGCAGGAGGACCATCCATCTCAAGGGGTTATGTGGACCATTGATCATACTCCATATCAGAGTTTCGCAAATCACGACATGGAGAGGAAAAGAAAAACAATGCAGCAATCACGATATGCGAAATCGCGATTCAATATCAGTCGTTGAATCAAGACCAGATCTGAACCGTTGATCTAACCTCATATCGGAGTTTTGCGAATCGCGACATGGAGAGGAAAAGAAAACAATGCAGCAATCGCGATATGCGAAATCACGATTCAATCGTAGTCGTTGAATCAAGATTAGATATGGACCATTGGATCAAGAGGCCACGTGGCGAAAGATCAGAGCACCATAAAGCTCCATCTCAGAGTTTCGCCTATCGCGACTTGGTGTGACAAGAACCTCTATCGAAGGAATCGCGAGATGTGAATTCACGATGAGATCTGGACCGTAGAATCATCAAGATTGTGGACCATTGATCTCAGCTCCATCTCGAAGTTTCGCGGATCGTGACTTGGAGAGTTGAGATGCCTCATCTCCAGATTCACGAAATGCGAAATCATGAAAGCGCTTTATGCATAAGCGTTTGGTCTCAGCCAGTGGTCACACCATCGAAGAGATGAAGATAAGAGTGCGTGCAGACAAGCTCCATTTCGGCGGTTCGGGGATCGCGACTTGGAAAGTCGAGATACTTCACAACGGGATTAACGAAATGCTGAAATACGAAATAAAGGCAAGTTTAATGAAGATCATTCAACAGTGCAGATGAAACTAAAGGAGATCGAAGGGCTATTGTTGCATGACACAGTGAAACTTCTAGAAACCATTGATGGTTTCTACCAGAGGATGCGAAGAGACTTCTGTGTGATTTCCAGAGCAGTTGAAGAGTTACATGGAATCTGCCAGTGGAATGAAGACGATTCATGGAGGAAATTGACAGCTGGATGAGGGTTAGAGCTCGTAACTCAAACAGAAAGGATGAGCTCGACTGTAATAGAGAAGACGAAGAGTCTCAACTGCCAGATAGAAAAAGGAATCTCGGCTTAACACCTAGTGATGATAGACATAGGGGTTGAACTACCAGAGAAATGGAAGAGTCGCGATGATGATCACACAGAGCAATCGACAGGTGGAGGAGATTGGCGTGGTATGAGCATGCAGAGGAATGGCGAATATTGCATGCACAAGATGCACATAAGCTATATATACACGGTACAGAGAAGAGATTGAGTTGTTGTTGCTGGAGGAGTTTTTTGTGGTTGTTGTTGGTGAAGCTGATTCAGGTGTGAAGAAGGAGGAGAGTGCAGCAGCTGAATAGCACAGAAGAGGAACTATGCAGAGAATGGAGATGGCGCACAGAGCATAAAAAGCAGAAGACCAGACAGCGCAAGTGATGTGGGCAGAAAGGAAATGAGGCAGACAGAGCAACGAAATGCAACAGAACAGTGATAAGACTGGTAAGCCATTGTTGAACACCATATCACTGTAGTAAATTTCTGTAGCAAATTTTTATATTTTAGGGAGGTTGGGAGGTGCTCGGGAGGACTGTTGTCCTCAGAGGTTCAAGTGGGTTCTTGAACACAGGGAGTTGTAGCTTCCATCTGGTTGCATCCAAAGAAACTAGGGTGGTAGGGTGGTGCAAGGGAGAACTCTTGTTCTCTGTTATACAGGTTGGTGCCTGTATGATTGGAAGTTGGT
>ML780400.1:612514-633568 GCA_009831015.1 Picea engelmannii
AAAACAGAGAGTTGGTGCTCTCAGCAAGTTGCAGCTTGCAAAATTGAGGTTGTAGCCTCATTATGAGTTGGTTCTCATATGTATGATACTGTAAAGATTGTAACCATTACTTATCATATAAAGAAAAAGAGGTTTTTACCCTGTATGGGTTTCCTCGGGAAATATCTGTCTTTGTGTTTCTCATATATGTGTGACTGATGCTGAATGTGCCATTGTTTACTTCCCTGCTTTAATGTGATAATCATTCAGTGTTTCTGCAAAGAGTTTAAAAGAATCATAATTGTTTAAGCACGGTAACAACTGATTCACCCCCCACCTCTCATTTGTCTAGCAGCACCAAGGCAAGTGGCTCACCCGAGGCCAAATTCAACAGAAATTTCCTCATCTGATGGGGGAACTCAATGCAATGGAGACCATTGATTCCTAACGGGGGTGGATTTATCTAGGAGGATCTCGGTGGCCACCCATCTTTTCCAACTGGCTCAAAACAGTTTTTTGACAACTTACTATTTTTAGCAGTTTTTCGGTTCCCAAACTTTTGAGGCCATTTTGAGGGCCCAAACGATGTTTTTTCACGATCGGGCACCTAAATGCCACCTACAGTATTTTATTAATTCCCTTAAATGAATCTCCTTTTCAATACCTTTCCAACGAGCTATCGTGTGCCCTAAACGAAGATCGTATGCAAAAGTTACGACCCCGGGAAGTTGATGTACTAACGTATCCCAACGGGGCCCACATGACTTTTGGCACTTCATTTCCTAGGGTTATGTTTTTGGAATTTATGTTTATTGTAAAAAGACCTTAATATCCTCATTGTACTCATCTTCTTGCCAATGAGCGTATCTGCCACATCTCTTCTCAGAGATAAGCTACCACCATTCTAGCAAGCTTGTTTTCAGTCTGCATTTTACAGTTTTCAGCATATTTCTTATTTAATAGAAGTCAAGTTTTATTGTATCTTTGTTATTTTTCATTGTGTATCTGTGTGAATATTATAAATCTGTTGTTTCGTTCCGTTCCGTTCATAAATCCAGATCATTTAGGCTAGGGTGAGAGACACTCCAAGAAGGTGATACATCATATTAGAGTAGTAGTTGATAGGTACCACGACATCATTGGGTGGGTCACACATGAATACAACACATAAATGGATCACATAAAGCACCTCCAGGTAGGTAGGTGTATGTGACTACCCATGTGCAAATCTCATACACTATATCCCCCCCCGCCTTATAGGACTCCCTACCCATGGTATGGGAATAACATTAAGTTGCAAGGAAGGATAGAAAAAAATGCATAAGAGTAAACCCAGGATCCTTACAGTGTAGGACAATGCCTTGATCATGAGGGAATCCTCCATTGGTCGGGCCTACATATCCCTCAATAAATGTGAAGGCCCACATGCATTGACCATAAACAATGCAAGGTGGAACTACAAGGGGTTCCCAATGGATTAGCATGATGTTAGGCAAGTATAAGACAAAAGAGAAAGAAAGATCAATGAGAAAGTGATTCATATCCAGAAATGATGTTGAGATAAGGGAACAAGCAATATGAATTATTAGTTGTAAGAATAATAACAATTATTCCATGAAATTTAATCTAATGAGATAAAAAATAATAATCCTAACTATCATGTAGACAATAAAATAGCTAGATTAGATATCAACAATTCTAGTTACTATGTTAGTAGAACAATCACTAAAACATGAGAGTAAAACATGAATGATTCTAACAATAATAATAACATATTGACTATAAAATTATCAACAAGATTCGGAGTTAGAGTAAGAGTTCCATAATTGTACCTTCCTATTGGTAAGGCATAGTGGTGTGGGCATGTCCCGAGGTGAGCTAAGTAGCTATGTCACGAAGGTTAGCAACTTGTAATGAGAGGGATAGGGATAGTGACATCGACTCTCGAGGAAAGGGACAAAGGATAGATGGAAAAGGAAAGATGGGAGGATAAGGAGATTCTAACAAAATAAAGAGAAGAAAGGAGATGATGCTAGCATAATAATGCAAAAAGGCATGAGGAAACATACTCCAACTAAGAGCCAATGTGAGCAAGAGAGGTGGCATACACTAATCTAGGGTTATCACAAGCATGAAGAAAATGTATTGTAACTTGAATTCGTGTGGAAGAATATTGTATTTGAAGCTTAGCTAATTGACAGGTTGCCCTACCTTAATAGATAAGTGAACAAGAGTGAATTCCTTCCATAAAAGGATCATTATAAGTTGTTTCCCTACCCTAAAGTTTTGATATTGTTAAAGTATGGAGCATTTCTAATATCTCTTTTGTGATTCAATTTCTTGTGTTAAGGATCATAACAGTTTCAATAATTTTCTATAATCAACAATAGTTATAAATATTTCCCACTAAAATTTTATTCTTTTAGTGATTGGAGTGAATCGATATGAAAGTGAGTGATTCTAATTGAACTAGACATCACTCATTAATTTTAACACGACAATCATGTATGCATTTACATTGATGGAACTAAGTATTGATCATGAGTCATAAATTCCAACTTAACAATAGGTATTAGGAAACTGGAGTTTAAGCTTAAATGGACAAAAAAAACATGCCCAATAGGTATTAGGAAACTGGAATTTAAGCTTAAATGGACCAAAAAAACATGCCCTACAGTAACAAAAAAAAAAGGGTAAATGGTGGGTACTTAAACTTATTAACAGCCTGTAAGTAACCTAAAGACGTTTAGGTAAACTAATAACATTTTGGGCAAGTGACCTAAAGATGTTTAGGTAAACTAATAACATTTTTTCCATTTTTTCCAAAATGTTAAACGTCAAAATTAGTTGTGAATAAAAATTTCGTTTAAGGAAACATGTATATAGAAGTTTCAAATGTATTTAACGAGAAAAATACTCGTCAAAATCCAACCCTAATGACATCTCATAGTTGAATTGATATATTAGTTCAACGTCCTCTAGTGAGCATCATCATCATTAATGCACATGAATTCCATTCACCCTTCCTCAATGTCAACCATCTTATCTACCAAGGATATATTTATTTATTTAGTCATCTAATGTACAATTAACATTCACTTTGTCCCATGGGATAGCACAATTGGTTAAGACATGCGCACACTCTTCCAGATTGGGGAGAGGTCATGAGTTCAAAACCTGTGTCCCTTGGGGCTGCGAAGCTTTATCACTCCCATACCAGCCACTATGTGGGGAAGTATCTGGGGTGGGTTTCCAGCACGGAATCTCCAACGTGGAAAAAAAAATTAACATTCACTTTGACTAAATTGGCCTTTAACATGCCTCCTTTAACATGCCTCCTTTACAATGCCAATAATTTAACCCTTTTACGTATATTAAAAGATTGTTTTTTAAATTAATTTTTAGTTTTTGGGTAATCCCTTGGTGAATTTTAATTTTGTAATGAAATTCAATCAAATCAGTTTAGTGTTCATAATTACTTTTTAATTTTAAGTATTTGAATGTTGATTTTAAATTTTATATTTTCATTAAACTCAAAAGTGAGGCCATCTTATTACACGTTTGAAAAGTTTCAGTTACTTTTATGGTTTTGTTATTTAAAAGGTTTATGTTTTTATGGTATAAATGCAACGAATTTGATGTTGGAAACTGCTACCGAATAGAATATTCCAAAGTTATTTATAAGGGGCAAAGAAAATGCATTTAGTCATCTCTCAATATGTAAGTGGGTGTCGACAAGAGTATAGTTTTTCAACGCGTAACTAACGGCTCGAGTATGTTATCTCTTCTCTACTCAATGTGAACTCACTTGAGTAGATAGATTGGTCATACCGTTATTTCGTTAGATTGTTTGACTTGAGATATTTGACAATGTTCTAGTAAAAAATTAAACGAGTAACATAAATGAGACACATGGAAAGAATAAGACACATGGAAAGAATAGAAAAATAGTGTAATGATGATTTATAAAGAGAATATTTTAACGACTATTCAAATACAAGGAAATAGAGAATTATTGTTATGTTTTTGAGAATTTTGTGGGTAACTAATACAAGTAAATTAGAAGCTAGAAACCATCGAATCTTCAAATGAGATCAATAATGTCAATTGTTACATATTGACTTTAATCATTGTGTTTTCCTAAGGTATATATATGTTCCATAACCTAAATATGAATCTCATTTTAAATAAATCATATGTAACCTAGATTATATTATATAATTTTTTTAATTACCCTACACATTAAAAGACAAGCATGAAGAACATATGTTTAAATGCAGATATTTATTTGTATGTTTGTTCTAAAACAATAATTTAGTCATTTTATCCTAAAAGCAAAGTCAACAAGAGTTATTGCCTTTATTGTATTGCCTTCCAAGCAGTATACATAGCAATGAGTTAGCGTTGACTACTCTATTAATTTAGTTTGGCTTTAAAATTTTTGTAAAGAGCTTAATGTATAACATAAGAAACTCAAAATTTTATTTTTTAATGTGTAAAAAAACTGAGTTTTCTTACATTTCATTGGTTGATAACTTTATAGTGTTATTGCAGCCTTCACTTATTTCGAGGTTTCAATCACTTATTTCAAGGTTTCCAATAGTAGAGTGTAGTACTCAGACTGTAGGGTATAGGAGGCAGACTGTGGGGTATAGGACCAAATCTGCAGACACTTGAGTCGAGTTTTGACGGGTGGTTGAAATAAAGAGCCAAATATGAAATTGTTTAAAAAAACAAACAAAAGCTCGTTTGAGACATATTGCAGTCCAAATGTCTGTAATCCGACAGAGTCAAATTTCACAGCGGAGTTAACCGTTATCGTCGATTGTAGCCAAGAGGCTTTTATGGCCCAAGCCGCCCATTACAGAGGAGCTCCCACAAATAGAGCGGTGTTTTGGCGGAACGCAGGGCAGTTGACAGTACAGACACGGGCTCCGATAAGTGACGTTCTTGTTCAATTTGGGGTATAGGAGGCAATACACGCAGCCTCGCTTCCCTTGTTTACCATGTACAAAGTATAGTACCCCACCAACTTCTCTTTTATCACTTTTGGGAATATGAAATTGCCTTGTAGATTGATTCTTGCTATGATTTCATGGAGAATAGCAATTTCAATCCCACAACTAAGCCCACGGGCCTAAAATATGCCACAAACAACCCATAGAAGATTGTTAAAATAAAGCTAATTCCATTTATATGTTTGTATGGACAATTTTTCCAAGGATTGTTATTTAAGAAGGAATTTAAGTTTGGTATTTCATAGCTTAGCAATGGTGCATTACCATCAAAGGTGCATTTGGGATTAAAACATTCTCTCGCAAAAGGTGCATTACCATCCCATCCCATGCTATAAATTCATTTTCTTGTGATTGTGGTGTGGTTATGCCATCGAATAAGATTTGTCAAGAAAGAAAGGGGATGCACTTGTATCACTGACTTCTCCACATGTTTCATTATATATTCTCACTTATTAACTTGTGGGAAGACCTGGATCAATTCTCTTAAGTTCTTGTTTGATTTGGGGAAAACGTTCCCTTGACATGGGGAATACTCATCGCTTGTTTCTCTAGTGCATAATAATTGTCAAAATGATGGCTCATTTAGTGGGTATTGATTATATGGAAAAAAAAAGTAAGATAAAAGGATTCTGATTATTGTCCCAAATAGTCTTCAAACAATTTACAACTATTTACAAATTTTCAAATTACCACAAAATGTTTTGAAAAGTTCCAAATTAACAAAATTGCATAAAGATTTCACAGAAATTTAAACTATTCACTAAAAAAAATAAAATTATGTGCAGTCTTTCCAACAAAATCTTAGGATTTATGTAATTTTTACACACAAGAATTGAATTAAGTGAAACCCAGGCTTGATCATAGGATTGCATACTTTTCTTTGAAATAAGCAATAGGGTTGAGCAACAACAGTGCCATGAGATCCTAAAAGACATGGAAAACCACTAGATTCATTCCCACTTTCTATGCCATCTTCGTTATGACATCATAACCTCTATAATTCACCTATATTAAACCCAATGTAGTGTGCACCTTCCATCCCTCAGCCAACATGGATTTTCCTCGTTAAGAACTAGTTGACATGCTATTTGAGGGCTCCAAGATAGACTTAAACATGTCTAGTCTTGGGGCCAACTAGAAAATTTGCATACATTACGATGCGAGTAGTAGGTACATGGATAAATTCCCTAAAAGCATTGATATACTTTAATGTGAGTTTTTCATTACTACATATCTTCCTATAAAGTATATACACAATGCGTATCCCTCCACAAGCTAGTACAGGTCGTATCTACATGTTAAATGACATAAAAAAATGAGAAATAAACATGTGGAGAGTTATAATTCACTGTAGATATGGGACAAGTGGCAAGATGCAAGAGGGTAGTGATAAACAATGAAGGGTGGGAGAGGAACCACCCCCTTTAAAAAATACCTTTGACATTATTATTAATATCATCATTGAATTGGATTTAGAATAATCTAATTGATTTTCCTTCGTTCTTTTTAATGAAGACTTTAACATGATGATATTGATTTAAAGATACTTTTGAAGATGAAAATGCCATCCTCTTGGTTAAGAGGTTAAATTGTAATCGGGGGTAGTATATGGTCTCATGTATGAGACTAAGGTTAAATTCTACTAGAAAGAACATGACCCCACTAGAGGGTGTTGAAATTGTTGTCATTGTTGTCAAGGGAAGATATGCGACTAGATATGAGGGAACATGACCCCAGTGGGTCGATACCCTGGTGGCCCGATGCCTCAGTGGTCTGATATCAACATATCGGATATCGACAGAGTGGAACATCATTGCAGCATTGAAGTATCGATGGGGCGGTAGGTCGGTGGCCATGTCAACGCCATGTTAGTGCCATGATAGTGGCCATGTGTCATGTGTTACATCAACATGTATACCAAATTAGTGAAAATGGTGAAAGAAAAACAATAAGAGATCCCGGTGGGTTGATCACCCGGTAGATGGAACTCATCAGACAAGGTTCCATAACTGGATAAAGAAAAATCTTGAGTGCACAATGTTATAGTTTCGGGGGCCTGATGCCTTGGTGGGCCAATCGGCTGATCGTCTAGTGGTTGGAACTCAAAGTATGGACAAGGTTCCATATTGGATTGGGACAGATGATTGAAGTTGCAGTATTGAAAGGCCAATGGGATGGTGGTGATGCCACATCAACATCCATGCAGAAATCATGAAAGTAGCCACGACAATGCTATGTGTCGAGCCACATGCTTGTGCCAAGTCAACATGGTGTCCAAATAGATCTAGAGGATGCAATAACGACATCAATCATGTACCTGTGCCACGTCATCCAACACACATGGAAGGGGACCATGTGGACACCAAGTCATCATATTGGATTAGGGAAACCATTGAGGTGCAAAGTTGAAGGCCCAAGGGACCCGATGACCCAGTAGCCCGGTAAGCCCAATAGCATAATGAGCTCGGTGGCATACCAAATCAGGGGAAAAAGATTGAGGATGAAAATTTAAAGGCCTGGGGAGCAAGTGGCCCAGTAGACCTAGTGGTTCTGATGTCTAGGAATAAGAACAGATTGACGATCGATATCTATCTCAAGACTTATCGACGATTGTTGAGCATCAAGAGCATATTGCGTGTTTTTTATGGGCAAAGAATGTTGGACATGGTGTTGGCATTGATGTCAAAGGAGGTCAATGTGCTCAATATTGGACATGATGTTATGGAGTTGGCATTAATGTCAAAAGAGGGATAATATGGTATTGTGATCGAAGACAAAAACCTTGTTAAACTCATATTGAGAGCTTGATTAATGTCCATGTATTCATATGAGTATTCCAACCAAAAGTATATTGTTCATTTTTTAAGATATCAAGAAAACTACAATGGAATTTTGTCTAGTGTTATGCTTATGCTCATGAAAACTACAGTGGAATTTTGTCTAGTGTTATGCCTGTCTTTACCATCTACTGAAAAAGTGAATACAACTTTGGCACAAACAGTGAATGCATGGGTTAGTGCTATTGTGTTAACAACAACCAGATGGTTTAATACTTCGATCTATGACAGGATTAATATTTTCCCTCCAGGCCATATCTCAAAATTTGTTTATGTCTACTCGATTCATTCTGTCAACTTAAGTGCCTAAATATAAATTAATCTACATCCATTACTTTCGAGACAAATAATATATGAGTCTGCTCCTGAACCAAATGAAAATTATTGAAAACTAGTGAATTAATTCCCATCTAATCATCATAATTTCATTGTGATCATTAGATCACTTGACCAAGCTAAAGTAATTGTCAATATTAAAACTCAACATTGATCGTCGGATCAGAATGAGAGAATGATAGTATGGCTTAATTTGATTGCACATATTGAACTAGCGCGATCATTAATTTCCAAGACAGGACCCGAAGGTGTAATTCAAATCCTTCTTTGTAATTTTTGAGTCCATCCTTGATTGGATCGGACAGTTCACAATCATTTCGGGATTGGTTGGTAGTTGAACAAAGTCAACACAAACTTGGACCTGAAGCTTTTATCAAAACCATTTTATATTATTGTGAGTCCATTGTTGATCAAGATCAGATGACCCTCATTATTTTGCATTATGTTGAGTATTGACTAGATTCAAAATTGACTCGGACATAGAAATATAATTCAAATACACATGTATATCATTCGTCCACTCAATCATTGATTATGACCCAGTCGTTAATTTGGTTAAGTGACTAGATAAGGTGTGTGGGTGGTTTCCCTCGATCACAGGTCGAGGTCATATGTAAAGTGGTGATGAGTTAAAGCACCAAATGGGATAAACTCCTAGTCATAGGCCTCGGTCACAATTGTTGGTCACATGGGAATGAGGTAAGTCCTCTAGATCTTACACATTGATAAACACATAGCACCTTTGTTATTTGGACCAAGGTCCTAGCCTTCAGTCCTGCTGGAATCCTAAAGCAAGAGCCACTGTGATGAACAATCGGAGCATGAAAAAGCCTAAGGTTTGAATGAATTGATAGCAACATTCTAATCCTATATAGGATTGAAGAAAATTCGAGAACCACTACAGAGAAACTTGAAAAAGTTTAGTCTGAATGTGACTCAATAGAATTCATTGATTGGATTCGATCATTGATCCAACCAGGCTTTACACAATGAAGAAAAAAAGAAGAAATTTACTGTGAAAATGCACTTGAAGAAAATTTAAAAGAAAAAAAACTCAGAGCTCGAATCCAATTAAATCTTCAGGGGATAAAAGATGAACAACTTACAAAGGATCTGAAGTTTTTTAACTTAAATATTTTTTTTAATAACAAAATGTTAGCATTATTATGAAATTAAATGAAGAGGTGCATTGAAAGAGACACATTGTTTCAAATTCATACATGTTGAGATTCTATATAAACAAGAAAGTATGGTGAAAGGAAAGTGTCTCTGTGGTCTAATTTAGAAGATCAAAATACATACATAGTCCAAGGAAGAACTTAAAACATTCACATGAAGTGAGGGTGGAAGGGAGGATCAAGGGAGGATTGGAGTCCTCTATAGGTTGAATCCTGAAACAAGGAGTTGCAGCTTCCTCAAGTTGGTTCTTAAAAACAAGAGGATTGGAGTCCTCTACAGGTTGGAGCCCGATCTACAGGGTATTGGTACTTCCTCAAGTTGGTGCTTGGAAAATAGGGGATTGGTGTCTCCTTGAGTTGGTGCTCAAAATAAGAGATATTGGTGTCTCTTACAAAATGTAACTTGTAAATGAAATATAATTTTTATGATTGTTACATTTAAAATTCATAGTTCTCTATATTCTTGTTGATAAATTGTTGTAAATTAATAAAGAATTGATTTAATTTGAGAAAAATAAGCAATATCGATTCACCCCCCCTCTCATTATTGAACAACATTCCAACAATTGATATTAGAGCGGGTTCCTTCACCATAGTCTAACCACTTGAAGGTAGATTCTAAGAAATCCAATGGATCAACAAGAAGGAATGTCCTCCAAGAGAGCACCATTATTCAAAGGAAATGATTATGCGTTTTGGAGTATAAGGAAGAAAATTTATCTAATGGCTCTTGAATGTGATGTTTGGCTATATGTGGTAAATGGTTACACTGCACCAATTATTGCACCTTCAAATGTTGATGCAAAGAAACTTTTCAATGATAATTGAAGGGTTGTTAATGCAATTATGGGTGGATTAGCAAACCCCATATTTGTAAAAGTGATGAATTTTAAATCATCAAAAGAATTTTGGGACAAACTTGAAGTCATATATGAAGGAGATGGTAAAGTTAAGAAAGCAAAACTTCAAATATACAGAGGGAAGCTTGAGAGTCTAAAGATGAAAGACGAAGAAAACATTGCAGAATATTTTCAAAGAGTGGATGAAATAGTCAATTCAATCAGATCATTGGGAGAAGAGTTAAAAGACAAAATTATTTTCCAAAAGGTGCTAAGATCATTACCAATTAGAAATGATGCCAAGGTATCTACCTTTGAAGATCGAGAAAACCTTGAAAAACTTACAATGGATGAACTTCATGGGATTCTTATATCCCATGAAATGAGAACCGAGCAAGAAAAGTAATAAAAAAACGGAAACATCCTTCAAAGCATAAAAAACAACAAAGAACCATGAGCATATGCCAAATGAAAATCCCTCAGATATATTAGATGAAGAAAATGCCAATTTTATAAGGAAACTCCAGAAAGGGTCTGGGAAATATAAAGGGGAGTTACCCTTCAAGTGCTTCAACTGTGGAAAAGTTGGGCATTTTTCCTATAAATTTCCTTATCCCAAGTAGGTGGATAGTGATGATGAAGATACTTATAACCATAAAGAATTGAACAAGAGAAAAATTGGAAACAAAAATAAATTCTACAAGAAAAATAAAAACTTCTACTTCAAAGAAGAAAGTAGTTCATCTGACATGAGTGAAGATGACGAGACATAAATTTTATTTATGGGTATAGAAACTCAAAATAATTGTGTTGATGATAATGAAGAAAACTCTAGAGTTAAAGGAGAAGTAGAAGTTTAAGGAGAAATTATTAGTGCTCTTGAAGAACTGAGAAAATATAAAAATAAGAACAAATCATTAAGAGAACAACTATTAGAATATGAAAAAAAACAAAAATCAAGAGAAAAGGAAGTTTCAATAACCATCAAGGAATCAAAACAAATCATTATTGACTTGAAGACTCAACTCCAAGAAGCCAAAATAATTGAAGAGGTCATAAGTAAACAACTCAATGAAAATAAATTACACTATAAAAAGTTAGAGGCTGAAATTGTTTTTCTAAAAAGAGAACTTGAGAAAGGAAATGTTCAACCAATCAAGATTTGAAAATAGTTCAAGCATATTGGATGATATTCTTAACATTCAAAGATCATCAATCAATACGTCAGGATTGGGTTATGATCAAAATAATTCTAAAAAAGGATCCAACTCTACATCTTAGGAAACTGACAAAAACCCAAAAAGTTATGTCGCTTCCCTTCAAAGCTCTTTCAAAAAGGAAAAAAGAAAACTAAAGACTGATTCTAATCAACAAAAATCTTCTCTCCCTTCAAAAGAAAATAAATATAGAAGGAATACAACTACAATAAGAACTCCCCCAAAAATGTAACAACATATCTTCCTTGGCTATTGTTTCTATTGCAATAATTTTGGTCATAAAGCATTGTAAATGTGTTGAACCTGCATAGAATAGATCTAGCTAGAAAATGCAATACACAATTTGCAGAGAAAATATGAGAAAAGAGAAGCAGGAGAGAAAGAATGTAAGAATTCTCATTAACCAAATGAATGAATGATAATTTACACATGATATACTCTGTATAACTCAACTAATGCACACTGGGGGAGAAGTGTAATGTCCTCAAGGCCGAACCCTATTGTAAATCATGTCTATGAAGTATAGAGCTTGCATTATGAATTGTAATTATGTTTTATAGGTTGGTGAGCCAAGTTTACATAAGTTGGTGGGCTTATGTGTTATTAGGCCGGAGAGCCTAAGTGTTAAGGCCAGGAGCCTGCTTTTGTATATGTAATCATGCAAAACATTAATAAAAATATAAACACCGTTGCGTGCAGACCGACCACGATGAATGAGTGATGGGGGACTATGCTTCCATAGATTGGGTAAGGGATTGGGGGCTGGAAGGTTGGAAAGAGAGGCTAAGTGTTGAGCCTAGGGGATTAGGTCCTTGGGAATAATATTTTAATATTATTCCAAAAGCCATGTGAAATATATGTTGTGTCCTAAGTTCCTGGAGAGGAATGCATGCTGATGGAGTGCATGCAGCTTCATGGGTGACATGTGTCGACCCAGACACATGCAGTTAAAAAAATGCAAAAGTCAGTCATGGAGGGGGTCGCTCCTCATTCCATCATCCTTTACGTCTGATTTCGGATACCCTCACGCAGCTTTGAGAACCAGAAAATCGAGACGTCTCCTTGAAGACCAAAACATCATCCGTCTGATTCTGTTATTGGTCTACGTCTTCCCTTGACATACCTATGCACCGTTGAGAGAACTGGTCAGGAGGGGAAAGTCGACTTGTGAGTTCAAGAACCCATTCTGTCCTCCATTGCCGAGATGAATCCGTACCCGATCTATCTATAGGTTGTTGTTTTCTGTTTTCTTGAGTGGGGTTGTGTTGTGGTTATCCTCACCATGTAGGAATTGAATCGGAAGGGGTTGAAGAACCAGGTTTTAAGGCCCTTAGTTGAAGAGGCAGTCTGCCAGGCCTGTGAGAAGCTATTTCCAGGTGAAGGAGTCTGTTGGGAAGTGGTATTCTTCCAGAGAGAGTCCAGCACCAACTACGAAGCTCTAAGACTTCCTGATCTAGCCTGTTGTCGAGACCCAGAGAGGGAGGTGAAGCACTGATGGACTATGCTTGTTAAGGTGTATACTCTCGGGCGAAACAGGCATGTGGGGAATGAGAGTTCGTGAGTAGTGGGCGTAAGAAGGCATCCTGGGAAGAATCCTTCCGGTTATTCTGTGTAGTTTTCCCTGTAACCTCAGCCTAGACTAGGATTCCTTGCCTTGGGTGGAGCTTAGTCCTAGCTCGGGGGTGACCCATTGCTGAGCATGATGAGCAGCGTGGTCTAAGGCTGGGTGGTTCGTGGAAGGCCTGCACGTAGTTGGTGGAATTACCATGGTTTCAAAGATAAGTATCAGCTTATGCTTAATATTATGTTTTGCATGCCTGTGATGCTTATATTTATCATGTATTCTATTGTGCATATGAATTATTGTTAATGCCAGGGATTATTTATGTTAGCAGTAATCTTGTGCTTACTCTGAGTTAAATGTGTTTAATTTGATTGAAATGAATGTTATTAATTAAGTATGAGAATGATGTTGTTCCGCACAGTAGCGTTTGCCCAGCCAGTGGGTTGACGGCTCGAGGGACGTTACAGTATGGTATTAGAGCCTAGTTTCAATGTTGAGCCTGGATGGGCCAGATAAGTGGTTTTTGACTGAGGTTTTGAGAAGAAATTGTGTCTGGAGGACTAATTTCAGACCTCAGAATGTTTTTGAGTGTCAACGGACTACTTGATCGTGTTACAAAGCTCAGGAGGTGTAGCAGTATTATAAAACTGTATCCAGTGTGGTATATGGCCACAGGGAGAGAGAGAACTCCACACTAGAAGTGTTGGATCAAGTAGATGAAGGTTCAGAAGGAGGGTACCAAGTCATTGGCTAGAAGTCCTTGAGAAGCAGAGTTGGACGGTTAGAATTCTTTGTGGAGAACTTGTGAAATCGCGAGGGCCGTAAGATGGCCAGAAGTTGCAAGGTGGTTAGTGGATGGAGAAACTCGACACCCTAGGATCCAGAATAAACGTGGGTCATTGATTGTGGTTGGTTTGAACTGTTGGATCATTTCGTGAATTCAAGGATCATGAACTTGGAGCGCAGGCCAAATTCTTGGTCACTCCAAGTCCCGAATCGCGAAAGAGATTAACAAGGGTAGAATCGGACGGTGCAGTGCTTGCAGGAAGAAGTGCCAAAATCCCATGAGCCGTCGGATCTAGCCACCTAGTGAGGAAGTTAGGGCTGAAGAGATTTGATAGGTGTAAGCATAGGAGAGATCTAGACCGTCGGATCAGGGGAGGCTCATAGTCGTTGGATCTTGTACAAGAACTCGTGTATCAAAATTCGGGGATTGAAGTGACAAGAGATTTGGAGTCACTGCATTGTGAACTCCTGGTTACCGAAAACCCGAAACCCTGAAATCCCGAAACGATCTACACCGTAGATCGTAGGAGAGGAACTTGATCGTTGGATCAAGTAGATTAATAGACCGTAATTTCATAATTTTGGCAAATGGAAGTTCGAGATGTGTAGATGCATGAACTCCCGATGCCCAAAACTACGAAACGAAAAGTGAAAGTAGTGGGGCCCTATGATGTCGTCGGGCGTGAGGTGGACCTTCTTAAGGACACCATGTGTCACTACCTTGGTGGGTGACAGCTATGCCGTGGGCCCAAGGTGAGAGAGGTCGGAAGTTCGGGAGTCGGGAGTTGGAGAGGGAAGCGAGTGCGAGAACCTCTGGGACCAAAACCCGAAACCCCGAAAGTTCCAAAACGATCTACACCATAGATCGGGAGTATAAGGCTTGTCTGTTAGATAAAGAAGAAGGTAAGTCGTGATTACAAGATTTTGGCTGTCGGGAAAAACAGAGTGAGCTTAGGCATGGAACCTTGAAACCTCAAAACCCCGAAACACTGAAAGGATCTGCGTCGTAGATCTGAGAGAGATATAACTGTGGATTTCACTTGGAATGGACGTGGACACATGGGTGTGTACCACGTGCCAGTGGGTCGAAAATAAAAGTGAGCATGGTGGGACCTGATGACGTCTTTAAAGGTGATGTGGACCCTCCTGAACATGCCACATGCCACCATGGTTGTGGGCAACAACTATGCTATGTGGGCCCGGAGGGTAAATTAAATCGGGATTTCGGAAGTCAGGGGTTGGAAAGGAAAGCAAGTCTGAAAGCCTCAAGGACCTAAACCCAAAGTCCCGAAGTCCTAAAATATTCGAAGATGGAAGAACCACAATGGATTTTAACCGTTGGATGTTGGGTAAATGTAGACCGTCGATCCACCCGATTTACGCGAATTCGGTAAATCAGAACTCCGAGAGATAGTTGTGTGTGCCTTAAACTCTTTGAAGGCTGAAGGCCCGAGTAGCACCTAGTAGTCTAGCACTTGGTCACGACCCTTGCTCATGTGGGTAGGGACTAAGAAAGAGGGAGCTATTACCCAAAAGTACAGAGCCGAGCAGAGCTCGAAAAATTCGTGAAATTGAAACATTTTCTTAAATTAGATTGTTTATGAATGACGAAGGAATTGTCAAGAAATGAAGGTCTGACAAATTCTAGTCGTCTTTGCATTGTATTGCAGAAGGTTGATGAGTGACATAACTGATTTGAATTGCCACAAAGTGAAAAGAAATGGAAAAGACACATAATGCTTCCAGTTTAGAAAACAAAGCTCGAAAGAGATAGCGTAGAACTTTTTCTGTAGAGTGTGCATATCAAGCATAAGGAGTCCTTATAGAGGGAACTTGTTTTAAGTTCGAAAGACTCCAGGAGACGAGCGTAGAGGGTGCCAGGAGGGCACCAGAAACTCTTTTGGAAAACACAGAAGGGTCGAGTCCCTTTGAGACCGAGTAAGTTAAAATCTCAAGGAGAAACAATGCAAGTTCGCACGCAGAGCGCAAGTGTGCGGAAAGGTGAAGTTAAAATTTCATTAATCGAAGCTCAGGAGGGAAAACACCGTCAAAGCCTTCAAAATATTTGAAATCCTTCAAATTAGGGAGGAATTCAAGTCCATAAGAATTGACGCCAAGATATTTGGAAAGAAGTCATTGAGTACCTGAATGGACAGTAGGAATCCTTGGAGGGAGAAGCGTCGATAGTCGTGCATCGTTAGATCAAAAGACACTGCGAGGAGGATGACGCTAAGATTCATTCAACACTCGAAATCTTAGGGGAGGTATTGAACCGTCGATCTCAAGGAAGATTGAACCGTTTATTCCTTTCATCGAGAAATCAAAAAATTGAAAGTTGGGAGAATAGAGGAAGTTGTTCTCAAAAATCCCGAAACGCGAACTTCTGATTCACGAGGAGAGATCTAGACCATTGAATCATGGCGAGTGTCATCCATTGATCTAATGCACTTGAATTTCATGAAGACGGAAGTTGAAAAAGGGAAGAGAACTATTTTCTAATTTCGCGAACTGCGAAGTCCCGATTCATGAGAAAGGATCCACATCGTTGGATTATGAGGAGCTTTGAGTCGTTTAATCTAACTCATGTGGATTTTAGAAAACTAGAGATCGGAAGAAAAGAGGGGAAACTGTCTTTCGAAACCCCAAAACATGAATTGTTGATTCGCGAGGAATTGATCTGACCGTCGAACCCGAAAATTTGTGGACCTTTGATCTGAGGCAAATGGGGTTCGGAAGTTCGGACCTCGGGAGAAAGGAGGAGAGCTAATCCTCGAAGTTCGTGAAGGGTAAAGTCCCGTAGCGCTTGGAAGTTGGGGCCCTAGGTCATAGCTAGAGGTCATGCCGGTGGAAGTTAAGGGAAGAGCTAGCATGCGCTAGACACTTGTTTCAGATTTAGAGGATAGAGAGAGTCGAGGGTGACTCATATCGAAACACCTAGTACGCGAAATCCCAAAACGCCTTGTGGATAGGTGTGTGGTCATAGTCAGTGGCCACGTAGGAGAAACTTGTGTCACCACTAGTTCTCATGGGTGAGTTTTCGCGCAAGGCCTGTGGATTTGTTCCCTGGAGGTTCTAGTAAGTACTCGAAGAGCTGCTCCAGCTCCGAGAGTTGAAGATCCATTGATTGGGAGGTCAGAAGACCCCACTGAGGTGGGGAAACTGTGTCGAAAGTGCTCAGGGAAGGAATAATCATGCACAGTTATAAAATCACATGATTATATTATTTGAATGCATACCACTAGAGGTGGTAAAGGCTGGAGGCCTGTATTAATTCAAATCTTTTCAGCCTCTGAATGCACACACCGACATAGTAAAATGTCATGTTAATTTGGTTATGGGGTAATAAACAAAGAATTAAAGATAAAAACTGGTTATAGGAGTAAATGCCAGTAAGCTAGTCATGTATAAGACCAAGACCTGGTTGGATATGGCAAGGTATGGATATGGAAAGGTTATGAGCCACACAGGTACTAAAAGCTTCCTACTTTTAAATAAAACTTGGGCTGCAACCTTTTTGCTAACACTAATGAACACCACAAAATTATATTCTTGGTGTAATGTTCGGGTTGAAAAGGAAGGCATCCAATTAATTGGGAAGATAATAGGAAGTGTATGGAGAAGGTGGCAACACATTGGCCAGAATTCCAACTCATGGATGGTGAGATACATGATTGAGATAGAGAGCATTATGTAATTCAATGCAAGGTGCATTGAATAAGAATGCATTGAGAATTGCACTCATGCATAATAAGTGATAGAATTGTATACTAAATGCAATGGTTGAATATGTTTTGTAAGTACATGCATATATATTATTGCATGGAAATAATTATACTAATGGCTGAAATGTTGCTAACCCATGAAGTTGAGAACATTTCAGGAACTGTTAAACATTGCAACAGGAAAGTTACAAGCTAAGTAGTCACAAGAATAGAGACTACATAAAATTTTATGTTCAGAAAATTGAAATAATAAACTTACTGTTGTTAATTATGAACATGCATATGCATAGAATGACGAGCCATTCTATTTGGTCAAGTTGTTTGGTAATTGTGATTGAATTTCCAGGTGCAGGAAATTCTAAGATCATTGCATAAGATGTTGTACATGTTGAATTATGATGTACAAAAAATACTGACAATTTGTTGGCAGTATGCAAGATGATGTCTTGCAGGAAAATTGTATGCAGTTTGGTGCCTGTGGAAAATCACAAGGATGGTTGCATTCATAATATGGAAACAACCAAGATGAATCATGAAATAGAATGTCATGTTTTGGGGATAAAAGTTGAATTTCCTTTCGAACTAATTGGAGTTCCTAAATGGATTTTTTTATGTTCTCTCAAGATAACTGCATGTGGTTGATGCAGATGAGATGATGTTGGTAAAAGTTAAAATGTTGACTACAAAGAGTATCTCAGGAAGATGTTGCTTGGAAACCTTTGAGGGCAGTTGGAAATCCTCGAGCCACGGTGCTCTAAGACTTTCGGTCCAGCCTGTTGCTGAATCCCAAGGAAAGGGAGGTGTAACACTGATGGACTGTGCTTGTGAAGGTGTATACTCCTGGGTGGGACAGACATGTGGGGAATGAGAGACCGTTGGTTGGAGTGCTGCTAAGATCTGGTACCTTGGCCTAGACCATGTGGATAAGGATTGTGGACCATGGCTATCTTGGGAAGCCATTGCCCCGATGGAGTCATAGCCCTGCTCAGGGGTGGAAGGTCTTCTGAATCAAAAGATAAGTACAATTATCTAATTATTGTATGTTGTGTATGTTGTATACAGTTATAATGTTATTAAATTTTTCTGTATATACATATATATACATTGCATATATCCTTGCATTAACGCATCCATGATTGTACATAATGTGTCTCATATTTCATTACTTAAGAAATATATATACTTGATGCTAATCATGTAATCAATTGGAATGTGATTAAGGTGGAGCAACAAGGTGTCCTACAAGTGCATCATGTGCGCATATTGGACAGGAAAATAAAACAGCTCCAGAATCGAGCTATTGAGCTTGTAAAGGTCCAGTGGACCTGGTACGGTCCTGAGGACGTGACATGGGAGCATGAGGACACTATGCGGGCATAATAAACACATATTTTTTAAGATTTTGGAAATCTTGTTGATGCTGTGTGAAAGTTGCACTGAGGACAGTGCAAAAATAAGGGGAGGGGATTGTAATGTCCCCAAGGCCGAGCCCTGTTGTAAATCATGTCTATGAAGTATAGAGATTGCATTATGAATTGTAATTATGTTTTATAGGCTGGTGAGACAAGTTTATATAAGCTGGTGGGCTTATGTGTTATTAGGCCGAAGAGCCTAAGTGTTAAGGTTGGGAGCCTTCTTTTGTATATGCAATCATGCAGAACATTAATAAAAATATAAACAACATTGCATGTAGACCGACCATGATGAATGAGTGATGGGGGACTAAGCTTCCACAGAATGGGTAAGGGATTGGGGGTTGGAAGGTTGGAAAGAGAGGCTAAGTGTTGAGCCTAGGGGCTTAGGTCCTTGGGAATAATATTTTAATATTATTCCAAAAGCCATGTGAAATATATGTTGTGTCCTAAGTTCTTGGAGAGGAACGCATGCTGATGGAGTGGATGTAGCTTCATGGGTGACATGTGTCGACCCAAGCACATGCAGTTAAAAAACTGCAGAAGTCATCCGTGGAGGGGGGCGCTCCTCATTCCATCATCCTTTGTGTCTGATTTTGGATACCCTCACGCAGCTCTGAGAACCAGAAAATTGAGACAACTCCCTGAAGACCAAAACATCATTCGTTTGATTCCTTTATTGGTCTGTGTCTGCCCTTGACATACCTATGCATCATTGAGAGAACTGGTCAGGAGGGGAAAAGCCGACTTGTGAGTTCAAGAACCCATTATATCCGCCATTTCCGAGATGAATCCATACCCGATCTGTCTGTAGGTTGTTGTTTTCTATTTTCCTGAGTGGGGTTGTGTTGTGGTTATCCTCACCGTGTGGGAATTGAGTCAGAAGGGGTTGAAGAACCAGGTTTTAAGGCCCTTAGTTGAAGAGGCAGTCTATTAGGCCCGTGAGAAGCTATTTCCAGGTGAAGGAGTCTGCTGGGAACTGGTATTCTTCCAAAGAGAGTCCAACACCATCTACGGAGCTCTAAGACTTCTTGATCCAGCCTGTTGCCGAGACCCAGAGAGAGAGGTGAAGCACTGATGGACTGTGCTTGTGAAGGTGTATACTCCCAGGCAAAACAGGCTTGTGGGGAATGAGAGTCCATGAGTAGTGGGCGTAAGAAGGCATCCTGGGAAGAATCCTTCTGGTTATTCTGTGCAGTTTTCCTTGTAACCTCAGCCTGGACTAGGATTCCTTGCCTTGGGTGGAGCTTAGTCCCAACTTGGGGGTGACCCACTGCTGAGCATGATGAGCAGCGTGGTCTAAGGCTGGGAGGTTCGTAGAAGGCCTGCACGTAGTTGGTGAAATTACCACGATTTCATAGATAAGTATCAACTTATGCTTAATATTATGTTTTGCATGCCTGTGATGCTTATATTTATCATGTATTATGTTGTGCATATGAATTATTGTTAATGCCAGGGATTATTTATGCTAGCAATAATCTTGTGCTTACTCTGAGTTAAATGTGTTTAATTTGATTTAAATCCATGTTATTAATTAAGTATGAGAATGATGTTGTTCCGCACAGTAGCTTTTTCCCAGCCAGTGGGTTGACAACCCAAGGAACGTTACAAGAAGCCAATGTGCCATAGTGGTGGTCTAGAGTGATCTGGACACACACCAATAGTTACAGGAGTAAACTGCAACCTAGTCTAGTCTCTCATGCAGTTACAGGAGTGAACTGCCACCTAGTCTAAGTTAACTAGTCTCTCAGTCTTCAGTGAACTGAATGAAACAAGGTGAAGTGAGGAGGAGATCATGGAATCATGAGTAATACGCTAGTATGGTGATGATCCAAAGGACAATTCACATTAGCTGGTGATGATCCCAATGTTGCATGGTGATAATCCCAATGTCGCATCTAGAATCCACTCAACTGAACAAACTGAAGAGTGAACTAAATAGAATATTCTCCTAGAAGAATATTCTTCCTAAAATATAGGAGACTGAATAATGACTAATGAACATAGGGAAAACCTTAGGAAAAATAAACCCTAGGTGAGTGTGAAGTATCTCCAACATCCCCCTGAACATCACTATGGTGAAAATAAAGAATGTGTCCCAAAAAGGAGGCCATGTTAGGTACCCAAATACAAAAGATACATTGAAATAAACAAGGAAAGAGG
>ML780400.1:640957-661985 GCA_009831015.1 Picea engelmannii
CATGCTTGCATTACCTGCATCTATCACTGTACATAATGTGTTTCATGTTTCACTGCTTAAGAAATATGTACCTGATGCTAATCATGTTATCGATTGGACTGTGATTCAGGTGGAACCAGAAGGTGTCCTGCAAGTGCATCCTGCGCGCATATTGGACAGGAAAAACAAGCAGCTCCGGAATCGAGCTATAGGGCTTGTAAAGGTCCAGTGGACCTAGTACGGTCCTGAGGATGCGACATGGGAGCATGAAGAAGTAATGCGGGTAGAGTACCTGCATATTTTTGAAAATTTTGAAGGACACACAGAGGCAGTGTAAGTTGCACTGAGGACAGTGAAAAAATAAGGGGACGGGGATTGTAGTGTCCCCAAGGCCGAGCCCCCCGTTACAGATCATGATATATGCAATGTATTGTAAAAATGTTCCATAGGCTGGTGAGCCAAGTTTTGTATAAGCTGGAAGGCTTATGTGGTTGTTAGGCCAGGAAGCCTAAGTGTTGGAAGGCCAGGAGCCTGTTGATGTACTTGTATGTATGCAGATCAATTAATAAAATATAAACACCGCCAGTGCAGACCGACCACGATGAATGAGTGATGGGGAACTGAGCGTCCACAGAGTGGGCAAGGAACTAGGGGCTGGAAGGTGGGAAAGGGGCTGAGTGATGAGCCTAGGGGCTAAGCCTAGGGGGCTTAGGCCTGGAATAATATTTTAATATTATTCCTAAAAATCCATATGCACATTATTTTATCCTAAGTCCTCTTGGAAGGACCCGTGACTCCCAAGTGGTGGAAGGAATGCGTACGGATGGAACACATGCAGTTCCCAGGGTGACAAGTGTCAACCCTGGTGCATGCAAATATAAGCCTAAACTGAACCATGGGTGGGGGATCTTCCTCCATTCGGACCCGAACCTCTGAGGCTGAAACGAGGTACGACCTCTGCCAGATACGCTGATTGATCTCTGAATCCGTTAAGCCTGTGTTTGACTAAAGAAACCATGTACACCCATGCTCCGAACTATGAGTCTGTGTCTGTTCTAGGCAACCCGGAAACGCATTCCTGAACTAGAATCCTTGTGCTGGACTCGAGTGGAAGCATTTTGTGATCGTATGGGAAATGCTGAGCTAGCCCGTGTTTGGAGCCTATCCCGAAATCATCACCGCGAGATCATCCAGTGAATGTTGAACCGTTTTTTGGAAGCATTTGTCTGTGTTTCCTGTGGATTGTTGTGACCACGCAGTACTGGACTGCGTGAGGCTTGTTGGCCTGTGAGCGAATCCTCCAGGTGAGAGAGTGTGCAGAGGGAGAAGAGAACTCCTGGAATAAATCCCTGTAGCTACCATAGAACCCAGAGACTTCTGTTCCGGTCTGTTCCTGTAACCCAAGGTAAGGGGGACTGGCAGCCGAAGGACTGTCTAGGTGACAGAGAAGGTTCACTCCCCTAGGGTGGAGCAGGCATGTGGGGAATGAGGGTCTGTGGGCAGTGAGTGTGGGAGATTCCTGGGAGAGCTTTCTTCCTGGTGGTTGTGTATGTGCTATCTTCCCTGTAACCTCAACCTAGCCTAGGATCCTTGCCTTGGGGTGGAGTTCGGTCCCAACTCGGGGGTGACCTACTGTTGAGCTGATGAACAGTGTGGTCTAAGGCTAGGAGGTTCGTGGAAGGCCTGCACTTGGTTGGTGATTTCTACAGCAGATAAAAGATAAGTATTCTAAGTTATGTTTTGTATCATGTTTTCTGCTGTGTAAATAAAATACTGTGACTGCTATGGCTTGTGTAATTGTAGCAGCATCTCATGTATTTTACTCTGCTATTTAAGTGTGTTTAATTGTGTTAAATGCCTTTGCTTATAATTCCATGTACAGAATGGTAAACTGAGAGGTTGGGAAACCTGGGTAGTGAAAGGGTACACTACATACACAAAGAATGGAACTTCTGCTTAGTGAAGGTCTTGGTGAAGATGTCTGCAGTCTATTCTGTTGAAGGAAAGAATTGTAGGTCAATGATCCCATCATGTACTAAGTCCTGGATGTAGTGCATGTGGATCTCAAGGTGCTTCTTCCATTGCCTCTGAACTAGATCTTTGCAAAACTTCAAAGTGCTCTAGTTGTCACACCAGATGATGATCAACCGATGAAATTGAATTCCAAACTCAGTGAGAAAATGTTGTAGCCACATATCTTGAATGGTTATGTTAACTACCCCTCTGTACTATTCCTCGGTTGAAGATAGAGAAATAACAGCCTGCTTCTTGCTCAACCAACAAATAGGATCAAAACCAAGACTGAGTGAGTTACTAGATGTGGACTTGCGATCAATGTTATCGCCATCCAAGTCAGAATCAGTGAACCTGATGAGGTCCAATGTAGATTTTATTGCATTGTGTATGTCATTTTCTAGCTAGATCTATTCTGTGCAGGTTCAACACATTTACATGGTATCAGAGCGAATATGAGAAAAGAGAAGCAGGGGAGAAAGAATGGAAGAATTCTCATTAACCAAATGAATGAATGATAATTTACACATGATATACTATGTATGACTCAACTAATGCGCACTGGGGGAGAATCCAGTGCGCCATAGTGGTGGTCTAGAGTGATCTGGACACATACCAACAGTTATAGGAGTAAATTTCCACCTAGTCTAGTCTCTCAGGAATTTACGGGAGTGAACTACCACCTAGTCTGTGTTAACTAGTCTCTCAGTCTTTAGTTAACTGACTGAAACAGAGTGAAGTGACGAGGAGATAAGAGAATCATGAGTAATGTGCTAGTATGGTGATGATCCCAAGGACAATGTGCATCATCTGGTGATGATCCTAGTGTTGCATGGTGATAATCCCAATGTGGCATCTAGACTCCACTCAATTGATCAAACTAAAGTGTGAACTGAAGAGAATATTCTCCTAGAGGAATATTCTCCCTAAAATATAGGAGACGGAATAATGACTAATAAACATAGGAAAAACAAATCTTAGGTGTGTGTGAAGTATCTCCAACAAGCATTACATTGTAGATCTTATGGAAAATACAATCATAAAAATGTTCAAAGATATGGTTATAAGAACAACAAGAATAATAATAATCAAGAGAAGATAAACTATAATTCATTCTCTTCATTGAAAACTTACAATGTTGAATGCAACAAATGCCACAATTATGGTCACAAAGCTAGTGACTGTAGACTACCAAAGCATCCCATAAAAACTTCCAAAATTCAAGAATAAAAGCATAAGAAGACATGGAAAGAAAAACAAATGGAAGAAAAGGAAACATAGTGTAAGGTAGCCTTATATGCTAAAGAAAAAAGAAGTCAATGGTACATTGACAGTGGATGTTTAAAGCATATGACAGGAGATCAATACAAATTCATCAGTATGAAAATGAAAGAAAAAGAAAGAGTTACTTTTGGAGATAATGTCTCTGCCAAGATACATGGAAAGGGTACATACAGTCTGGGAAATAATAGAGATAAAGAAGAAAATATGCTATTAGTTGAAAATATGAAGCCTAATATCCTCAGTGTAAGCCAAACATGTGATCAAGGACACATACTCATATTTGACTCTCAAAAATGTGAAATTAGGAAAGAAGGCTCAAGAAAATTAGTGGTTGTTTCACCCCTGACACCAATAAATGTATATATCTTAAACATATAAGAAGAATAAAAATGTTTGATAAGCCAAATATATGAAAGTTGGATATCGCACAAAATAATGGGACATATAGGTTTTTACAATTTGATAAAATTCAGTAAAAAGGAATCTGTGAGAGATATGTCAAAGATTACTAAACCTTCAAACTATGTTTGTAGGTACTGCCAACATGGAAAGAAAACAAGAGTAAGATTCAATACAAAAGAATACTCTACATCAAAACCATTATAACTTGTTCACACTGACCTCTGTGGACCAACAAGAACTAAAAGCATGAAAGGTGAAAATTACTTCATTTTATTCATTGATGACTATACAAGAATGATTTAGGTATCTTTTCTTAAAGAGAAATCAGAATCATTCAAAAAATTCAAATCCTTCAAAGAACATGTGGAAAATGAGACTGATCTCAAAATCAAGTGCCTAAGATCAAACAATGGAGGGAAATTTACCTCAGATGAGTTCAATGAGTTTTGTGAAACACATTGAATTAAAAGACAGTTTTTAGCTCCAAGAACTCCTCAACAAAATGGAGTTGCTGAAAGGAAAAATAGAATTGTCCAAGAAGCAACCAGAACTATGTTAAATGAAGACAAACTCCCAGACATCTATTGGAGAGAAGCAATATATATTGCAGTTTATATACTTAAAATACCACAACTTAGAGTTAACCATGACAAGAAAGCATATGAGTTGTGGTTTGGCAGACCAACATTAGTAAAAAACTTCAGATTCTTTGAGAGAAAATGCTATATACAAAGAGATGATGATAATCTAGATAAATTTGATTCCATATCAGATGAAAGGATTTCTCTTAGTTACTTATCCAATAAAAAGCCTACAGATGTTATAATTTGAGGATGCACAAAATTATGGAAAGTGCAAATGTAAAGGTGGATGATCTAACATCAAGAAGAATCAAATCTCAAGACAAATCACAAGTTGATGAAAGAAGAAGAGATGATGATGATGGAGAAGAAATCAAATAAATACAAGAAGAAGAATCACAAAGTGAAGAAAATGAAGAGGAAGCATCACCAAGACAAAATTCAAAATCACCATCAATAAAATTACAAAGATATCATCGTGAAAGTCAAATCATAGGAAACAAAAGTGTTGGAGTTGAAACAAGAAGAAGGCTAACATATGAATCAGAACAAGCAATGCTCTCCCTAATAGAAATGAAAAAATTTGCAAAAGCCAACAAAGATGAATATTGGATTAAAGCCATGAATGAAGAGATTGATCAAATAGAGAAGAATCAGACCAGAGAACTTGTCCCAAAACCAAAAGACAAAAATGTGGTAGGGACCAAGTGGATTTTAAAAATAAAATTAATAAATATGGTCAAATTATAAGGAATAAAGAAAGATTAGCGCGCAAAGGATATGCACAAGTAGAAGGGATTGACTTTGAGGAAACATTTTCCCTAGTAACCAGATTAGAAGCTATCAGAATGTTCTTGGCATTTGCATGTTTTAAAATTTTCAAAATATATCAAATGGATGTCAAATCAACATTCTTAAATGGAAATCTAGTGGAAGAAGTTTATATAGAAAAACATGAAGGATTTATATTATCATAAAATAAAGACTATGTCTGCAAATTAAACAAAACATTATATGGTTTCAAGCAAGCCCCCAGGGCATGGTTTTCAAGACTTGATAATCATCTACAACAACAAGAATACAAAAGAGGAGCTACTGACAACAATCTGTACATTAAAATTGAAAATCAGAATATGATTATTGTTGTAGTATATGTGGATGATATAATTTTTGGAAGTAATCTAAATCCTCTAAGTAAGCAATTTTCTACAAAAATGAAAAAATAATTCGATATGTCAATTCTTGGTGAACTAATATTCTTCCTACGATTACAAGTTTCACAATCAGAAAAAGGCATATTCATATCTCAAACCAAATCCATTAAAGAAATGTTGAATAAATTTCAAATGGAAGATTGTAAACCTATGAGCATTCCTATGATTACAGGATGCAAACTAAGAAAAGATGATGAATCACTAGAAGTATACCAAACCATGTATAGATCAATTATTGGTAGCCTATTATATGCAATAGCAACAAGAACAAACATTATGCAAGCTATAGGATTAGTGGCCAGATTTCAATCTACACCTAAAGAGACACATATGAAGGCAGTTAAAAGGATTTTTAGATATCTCAAAGGCACCTTGGATTTTGGATTATGGTATCCAAAAACATAAGACTTCACATTAACTTCATATACTGATGCAGACTGGGTTGTAAGTGTGGATGACAGAAAAAACACTAGTGGAGGAGAATTCTTCCTAGGAAAATGTCATGTGTCATGGATAAGTAAAAAACAACCCTATATATCACTATCTACAACAGAAGCTCAATATATTGTTGTTGCCTCCTGCTGCACTCCAGTAATTTGGATGAAACAAACTCTAGAAGACTTACAAGTAAAGCATGATCATTCAATTCTTCTTAACTATGACAATACCAGTGCTATAAACCTTTTTAAGAATCATGTCATGCACTAAAAAACCAAGCATATCCCAATTAAATTAAATTTTTTAAGGGAAAAAGTTACTCAAAAAGTTGTTAAAGTGGAAAACATGGATACTAAAGAACATATTGTAGATATATTCACAAAAACTTTACCCAAGAGTACTTTTCAATATCTTAGATAGAAATTGGGGGTAATCTCCATATCTAATTAAATTGAACAATCTTCATAAAAAAAGAAGTACATAGATAGGGGGAGTATACCCTCAAGGGGAGAAAAGAAACATCCCTTATACCATTGTTGTCAAAGGGGGATGATAAATAGTAAAACCCAATTAAGATTGAACACAAGGGGTTTTTACTTTGTTTCGATCAATGCCAAAGGGGGAAAATGTTGGACATGGTGTTGGCATTGATGTCAAAGGAGGTCAATATGCTCAATATTGGACATGATGTAATGGAGTTGGCATGAATGTAAAAAACGGTATAATATGATATTTTCATTGAAGAAAAAAACCTTGTTAAACTCATATTGAGAGCTTGATTAATGTCCATGTATTCATATCAATATTCCAACAAAAAGTATATTGTTCATTTTTTAAGATATCATGAAAACTAAAGTGGGATTATGTCTAGTGTTATGCTTATGATCATGAAAACTAAAATGGAATTTTGTCTGGTGTTATGCCTATGTCTTTACCATCTACTAAAACAATGAATAAAACTTTGGCACAAACAATGAATGCATATATTAGTGATATTGTGTTAACAACAACCACAAGGTTTAATACTTCGATCTGCGATAGGATTAATATTTTCCCTCCAGGCCATATCTCAAAATTTGTTTATGTCTGCTCCATTAAGTCTGTCAAATTAAGTGACCAAATATAAATTCATCTACATCCATTACTGCCGAGACAAATAATATATGAGTATGCTCCCGAATCAAATACAAATTATTGAAAAATGGTGAATTAATTCCCATCTGATCATCATAGGTTTACTGTGATCGTTAGATCATTGGACCAAGCTACATGAATCGTCAATATTAGAACTCAACATTGATTGTTAGATCAGAATGAGAGCATGGTTGTATGGCTCGAATTGACTGCACATGTTGAAATAGCACGATCGTTGATTTCCAAGCCAGGACCCGAAGGTATAATTCAAATCCTCCTTTGTAATTTTTGAGTCCACCATCGATTGGATCATAAGGTACACAATCATTTCGGGGTTGGTTGGAAATTTACTACAGTCAATACAAACTTGGAGCTGAAGCTTTTATCAAAACCATTGTATATTATTTCGAGTCCACCATTGATCAAGATTAGATAGCCCTCGTTATTTCACATTATGTTGAGTATTGAGTAGAGTCAAAATAGACTCAGACGTGAAAATATAATTCAAATACACCTATATATAAGTCATCCACTCAATTGTTGATTATAACCCAATCATTGATTTGGTTAAGTGCATGGATAAGGTGTGCGGGTGGTTTCCCTTGGTCACAGGTCCAGGTCATATGTAAAGTGGCGATGAGTTAAAGCACCAAATGGGATAAACTCCTGGTCATAGGCCCCGGTCAGAATTGTTGGTCACACGGGAAGGAGGTAAGTCCTCAGGGTCTTACACATTGATAAACACATAGTGTCTTCATGATTTGGACCACGGTCCTAGCCTTCAGCCATGTTGGAATATTGAAGCAAGATCCACTACCATGAACAACCAAAGCATGACAAAGCCTAAGGTTTGAATGAATTTATAGTAACATTCTGATATTGTAGAGGATTGAAGAAAAATTGAGAACCACTACAGAGAAACCTGAAAATTTTGAGTCTGAATGTGAATCATTAGATTTCATTGATTGGATTCGATCATTGATCCAACTAGGCTTTACACAATAAAGAACAAAAGAATAACTTTACTGTGAAAATGCACTTGAAGAAAGTTAAAAAAAGAAAACTCATAGCTCTATTCTAGTTAACTCTTCAAGGGATAAAGCTGAACAAATTACAAAATATTTGAAGTCTTTTAACTTAAAACTTTTTTTTAATAACAAAATGTAGCATTATTATGAAATTAAATGAAGAGGTGCATTGGAAGAGAAATATTGTTTCAAATTCATACATGTTGAGAGTCTATATAAACAATAAATTATGGTGAAAGGAAAGTGTCTTTGTGGTCTAATTTAGAATATCAAAATATAGACAGAGTCCAAGGAAGAACTTAAAACATTAACATGACATGAGGGTGGAAGGGAGGAGAAAGGGAGGATTGGAGTCCTCTACGGGTTGAATCCTAAAACAGGGAGTTCCAACTTCCTCAAGTTGGTACTTGAAAACAAGAGGATTGAAGTCATCTACAGGTTGGAGCCTAATCTACAGGGAGTTTTTGCTTCCTCAAGTTGGTGCTTGGAAAACAGGGGATTGGTGTCTCCTTGAGTTGGTGCTCAAAAGAAGAGATATTGGTGTCTCTTACAAACTGTAACTTGTAAATGAAATATAACTTTTATGATTGTTACATTTAAAATTAAAAGTTTTGTATATTCTTGTTGAAAAATTGTTGTAAACTAATAAAGAATTAACTTAATTTGAGAAAAAGAAGCAATATTCATTCACCCCCCATCTCAGTATTTAACAACATTCCAATAGAGAATAGATCAACGACTGATGTTTAATCTTGGACTTGATCCAATGGTGGCTAAGCGATGTAGTCGATGCTACATCATGTGATCAAATCATGCAAAAATAGGAGTAATTGAGACTAATTTCGAATATTTTTTGAAGCTTGATTTTTTATGGAAGGCAAAGGATCTCGAGCCGACACAATGAGAATTTTATTTTTGATATGTGGAAAAATATTGGATGAAGGAATTCTATAAATAATGATGCCTAGAATGTTTTGAAAGTGTGGAGAGTAAGAAGAAAAGAATGAAGGAGTGAAGTTATGAGGCTTTGAGGTATGAGGATGTGAGAGAGTGGAAGAGAAGGAAATTTGACTGTATAAGGGTGGTTGGGAGGAACAAGATCTAAGAAAATTTTGAAATCATGCAGATTATCAACTAGTGGAGAGTGTTGTGACAAAACATACATAGCAACATATTTGTGCAGGTGAAGGCTTGAAGTAAAGGGATTACTTGGTATTGTTGGCAGTTTGAAGAGATATATGTCTCCAGTAGGTTGTTTCCTACTTCTTTTTGAGTTGGTGCTCAACTAAGGGGATTGGTGTCCCCTGCATGTTGGTTCCTACAAATATTTCATCTGTAGGTCGGTGCTTGCATGGATTGTTGAGTTGGTGCTTAGCTGAGGAGATTGGAGTCTCATGTAGGTTGGTTCCTCCAAATATTGTAAGAGTAGGTTGGAGCCTACATGATATTATAAGATAGGTTTTGTGTTTTTCTCCCAATTGGTATTCCATGTTAAATATCTTTGTACAATGGATTATATGTTTATGTATGCATTTCTCATTAATTTCTTATGATTGGTGAAGTATTAAATAAATAAATATTGTAATCAAAGAAACAATAGTATTATACTGATTTACCCCCCTCTCAATATAAGTAAGTGTGCGAACAATTAGTATCAGAGTGATTTCCTTTAGAACAATCTAACCATTAGAAGGTAAATCTTTGTAACACACATAGATAGACATGAAGGTTTTTCTATAAATAGAGATCCATTAATTGATGGGTCAAATTATGCATTATGGAGCACAAGAATGAAAACTCATTTGATGGAACTTTGGTTTGACATTTGGAGTGCATTCAGAATGGTTACACAACTCCAACAACTCCACTTGTAGATACACCTAGAAAGAGGCTCAGTGAGAACAATTATAAGGCCATGGGTGCAATTCTAAGTGGTATGGAAAATTTAGAATTTGTCTAAGTCATGCATTGTAAGTCAACAAAAGAGATGTGGGATAAATTAAAGATAATATATGAAGGGGATGACAAGGTCAAGAAGGGAAAATTAAAAACCCATAGAGTACAATTTGAGACCCTTAAGATGAATGAAGAATAGATTATTGCAGCCTATTTTCTTCGCGTGGATGATAATGTCAACACTTTCATAGGATTGGGTGAAGAGATCAATGAAACCAATAATTGTGTAAAAAGTTCCCATGTCACTTCTCTTAATATTTGATCCCAAGGTATCTTCCATTGAAGAAATAAAGGACCTAGATAATCTGACAATGGATGAGTTGCATGGAATCCTCAGTGCATATGAGATGAGGATAGAAAAGAATAAGCCAACAATTCCATTAAGGAAGGAAGCATCCTTCAAGGCATCAAAGAAGATAAATCTAGAAGAATACAAAATGATTGACAACTCAGATAGTGAATCAAATGTAGAAGAAGATAACTTTGTCAAAAAGACCAAGAGAGGAATAGACAAATACAAAGGTAAGTTTCCCTTCAAATGCTTTAATTATGGAGAAGAAGGACACTTTTCTACTAAGTTTCCTTTTGAAAAGAATGTAAATAGCAATGAAAAACAAGATTACAGGCTCAAAAATACAAGAAGGGAAAGACTCAAAAGAGGCGAAGGTTCTACAGGAAAAAGAAGAACCTATACACCAATGAGGACAATGTCTCATGTGTTGATAGTGGTAGTGAAACATAATATATTATATTCATGGGTATAGAAACTTAGATTGATGTCCTAGAAAATAGAAACACAACTTCAATACAAGAACACAATCTTGATATTAATGCAGAAGTGGATCTTGAAGGAGAGCTCATATGTGATCTAAATGAAATAGAGAGACTGCGGAACAAGAAATGTTTACAAAAGGAGCAGCTGAAGAAGTAAAAAAAATAAATGCTCGGTATAAAATAAAGTTTCGATGAAACTGAAAAAAATCATCATCAGCTTAAAAAATCAAATAGAAGGGGCAAAGAGAATTGAATAAGTCTTAAGAGCCTAGCTAAAATAAAAAGAAAATGTTTGCAATAGTCTGGAATTTGAAATAGTCTTTCTAAGAAAGGAGTTGGAAAGTTAAAATACCAACATGAAATTTGAGAACATCTCTATAGCCCTGAATGAAATCCTAAACTTTTAAATATCACCATTTGACAAGACTAGTCTTGGTTACAACAAAAAGAAGGAAACTAATAATGAAGCCTCAACCTCTTCAAAACAATCGAGCTATGTTGATGCACTCAAAAATCCTATCAAGGTTGAAGACAATAGTAAACAATAACACAATGTTCCACATGAGACAAATCTTCCTCACAAGTACAAAATCAGGAAGAATCTCCCATCAATATGGAATCACACAATCAGATACCAAAATTCTTTTTTTGGCTATTGTTATTCTTGCAATGGTTTTGGTCATAAAGCAATAGATTGTAGAATAAATGCAAAAAGAAGTGACATGAGGGAAAACAACAAAGACAAATATAGATTCTAAAGAATAAATTACAACTCATTCTCCCCTATGTTGAACTATAACATCATATTTTATAATTGTAAATTATGGGCATATAGAAATTTTTTGCAGAAGTGATTTCAGAAAAAAAATAGAAAGAGGAAGCCCCGACAATCATGAAAAGAAATCAGGAACAAAGGGAACAAAAGAAAGAAAAATCCTTGTTCATAGAGATAACTATGGATTCTCAAGAAGAAATTACAAATCATTCTCCCCTATGTTGAACTATAACATCATATTTTATAACTACAATAATTATGGGCATATAGCAAAATTCTGCAGAAGTGATTTCATAAAAAATTAGAAAGAGGAAGCCCCAACAATCATGAAAGGAAATTAGGAAAAAAGGGAACAAAAGAATTAAAATTCCTTGTTCATAGAGATAACTACCGATTCTCAAGAAGAAATTACAACTCATTCTCCCCTCTGTTGAACTATAAAATCATATTTTATAACTGCAATAATTATGGGCATATAGAAATTTTTTACATAAGTGATTTTATAAAAAATAAAAAAGAGGAATCCCCAACAATAGTGAAAAGAAATCAGGAACAAAGGAAAGAAAAGAAATAAAAATCCGTGTTCATACAAGTTGCACTGTGTGGAAAAAATAATAGGGATAAGTGGTACATTGACAGTGGGTGTTCTAGTCACATGAGATGAGATAAAAAAAAAAAAAATCACCTTGAAGAAGAATGAAGGTAGTGTTACCTTTGGAGACAATGGCTCTTCAAATATAGTTAGAAAGGACACTCTTAGTATTGACAATGAAATGACTAAGGTAGAAAATTTTATGTGTGTTAAATACTTGAAGCACAATATTCTTAGTGTAATCCAAATGTGTGACCAAGGACACACTCTTACGTTTGACTCCTAAGAACGTAAGATTAGAAAGGAAATTCCAGGCAAGTTGGTTGCAAGAGAAATCAGAACCCCAAACAATGCATATATTCAAGATGATATTCATGGAAAAAAATGTTTCACGGGCCAAACAAAAATATGGTTGTGGCATAAAATAATGGGCCATATGAAATTTGACAACCTGGTAAAAATTAGAACCAAAAAAGTAGTAAGAGATATGCCAAAGATAAAAAAAAAATACCTTCAAACATTATTTGTAAGTTGTGTTAGCGTGGAAATATATCAAGGATGAGCTTCAAGACAAAGGAATATACAACATCCAAACCATTGGAGCTAGTGCATACAAATCTTTGTGAACCAACAAGAACAAATAGTCTTAAGGAGAGAATTAATTTATGCTTCTCATTGATGGTTGTACAAGAATGACTTGGGTTTCCTTTCTCAAAAATAAATCCGAGGCATCTGAAAATTTCAAAGAATTCAAAGCTCTAGTTGAGAATGAGACAGATTTGAAAATCAAAATTTTAAGGTCAGATAATGGAGGTGATTTCACATACAATGAATTTGAATTCTGTGAAACTCATGGAATAAAAAGGAAATATGTAGTTTCAAGAACAAAATGGAGTAGTTGAAAGGAAAAACAAACATGTACAAGAGATCGTCGGGACAATGTTAAATGAAGAAAAAATATCACACAAATTTTGGATATAAGTAGTTTACAGTATTGTTTACATTCTAAATAGAGGGAAAATCAAATTCAACAGTGATAAGACACCCTATGAATGATGGAAAGGCCATATAGCATCTGTCAAACATTTAATAATATTTGGAAGCAAGTGTTACATCAAGAGAGATGATGAGGATATAGGAAAGTTTGACTCAAGAGGAGATGAAGCAATTTTCCATGGTTTTTCATCAAGAAGAAAAGCCTACAAGAACCAACTCCAAACAAAAGAAATAGATTACATTGAAGAACAAAAATAATAAACTAAAGAGGAGGAAGAAGAAGAAAATGAAGAAGAAAAAGGGGAAACAAAAAGCCAAGATACAGAAACCCCATCAAGGTTCGTGCAGAAAAATCATCCAGAAAAATCAATTCTTGGTGATAAAAATGCTAAGACACAAACCAAGAGAAAACTAGCAAGTACTTCTGAACAGGTAAATCTCTCTTTGATGTCCAAAAAAAATCCTAAATGATTTGCAAAGGATAGTATTGATATCAACATTGGGTTAATGTTATGGAAGAAGAACTAAATCAGATTGAGAAGAATGAGACCTAGGAACTTGTCCCAGGGCCTAAAGGAAATATTGTGATTGGTACAAATTGGGTATTCAGAAATAAGTTAAATGAAGATAGAAAAGTAGTCAGAAATAAAGAATGATTGGTATATAAAGGGTATGATCAAAATAGAAGCTATTGACTTTGAAGAAACCTTTTCTCTTGTTGCAAGACTTGAATCAATTAGGATCTTCTTGGCATTTGCAAGCTTCAATAATTTTAAGGTGTATCAGATGGATGTCAAATCAACATTTTTGAATGGAAATTTAGGGAAGAAGTGTATAGTGAACACCCATAAGGATTCTTAAATGAAATTATGTTTGCATATTGAAGAAAGCACTTTATCGATTAAAGAAAGCCCCTAGAACTTGGTATTCAAGACTCGAAAAGTAATTACAACAACAATGTTTCAAAAGAGGAACAATAAATAGCAATATTTACATCAAAATAGACAATGCATATATGTTAATCATTGTGGTATATGTGGATGATATTGTCTTTGGAATTAATGTTGATCAAATGAGCCAAAATTTTGCTGAAGAAATGCAAAGAGAATTTAAGATGTCCATGATTGGAGAACTGCCATTTTTTCTAGGGTTGTTGATTTCTCAAACCAAGAAAGGAATATTCATTTCCCAGACCAAATATATCAAGGAGATGTTGAATAATTTTGAAGTGAAATATTGAAAACTTATCATCACACCCATGGTCACTAGTTGTAAATTAAGCAAAGAGGAGGAATCAAAGGAAGCTAATCAAACTATGTACAAATCAATTATAGGAATCTTACTATATGTGACTGCTTCAAGGCCAAATACAATCCAGGGAGTAGGTTTAGTTGGAAGGTTTCAAGATGCACCAAAGGAAACACATGTGCAGGTAGTAAAAAGAATATTCAGATATCTGAAAGGCATGTTGGACTTTGGTTTATGGTATCCCATGGGAAAAGAATTTACTCTGAAATCTTAAACAAATGTAGATTAGGTAGGTAGTTTGGATGATAGAAATAACACCAATGGTGGAGCATTATTTCTAGGAAACAGTGTAGTGTCTTGGATCAACAAGAAGCAATCATCAATCTCTCCATCCACAACAGAAGCATAATACATTGCAGCAACAAGATGTTGTACACAAATCATCTGGATGAAACAAACGTTCAAGGACATTCAGGTAGAGTATAATTAGACAATATCAATATTGTGTGAAAATAATATTGCAATAAATAAATGAAAGAATCCTATCATGCATTCTAAGACAAAGCACAACCCAATCAAGTATCATTTCTTAAGAGAGAAAGTCACTGAACAAAATGCCAAGCTGAAATATATCAGTACAAAGGAATATATTGCTAATATATTTACAAAACCTCTTCCTAGAGGAGTCTTTGAGTATATTAGACTGAAACTAGGGGTGGTACCTATTCCATCTACTCACTGAAGCACTACAAGAAACACACCATATCAGGGGGGCTACTAAAAAAGAGAAAAGGGTGTTTATTGCATAGCAGAGACTAAAGAGTAAAATGTAAGGGAAAGAAAATACCTTTTCCATTGATGTCAAATAGGGGGAGTAAAGAGAAAGGGGGGTATATGTAGAAAGAAATATATCGAAAGGTGATACATGTGGAAAGAAATATATGGAAACAAACATGGAAGCAATTAATGTAGATGAGAGCAAACTTGTGAGAAGTAGACTGGAGGAGTTTCAGATTGACTTAGTGTTGCCATCAATGACAAAGGAGGAGATTGTTGAAATTTTTGTCATTGATGTCAAGGGAAGGAAGGACTATGACAATCATTAATTTCAAATATAGGGGGAGACTACTCAGGCCAAAGAGAAGATCAAGAAATTGTCCATACTACAAATCAAAATAGACAGAGGAAGTTGAGAATGTCCCTGCACGTCAATTATATTTGTGCACATGGCTCTGTGTTTATCCTTAATCAAGAAAGAGAAAATAGAGATGAATATGCATGAAATAGAAATTTTGAAGGGAGTATGGAAAGAGGAAGAAAAGAGGAGACAAACTCATTGAAGAAGAATTAACGGACAATATTGAGGAGGTAGTAGAACCAAAGATCTAGAAATAAGAATTTGAGGATGTAGAGGAAGCTTAGGAATGTGCGAGAGGGATGAGAAACAATAAGATTGGAAAAGAAAGGTATTGTTTAAATACACCGAAGTAAATGGCGACAATGATTAATCCCACATGCACAAATAAAAATTGTTTTGATGGGTTTATAATGAAAAGGAGAAGTCACATAGTTTGAATGTGAATGGTGAGCTATGGAACCCTACATGAAAATTTAGCTTTTGGCCATAGTTCCCAACATAATAGATATCGAGAGATCATAAGAGTGGATTGAAATCATAGTGGTAATGTATCGGGGGCCATATGGGTCGATACCCCTATGGTCCGGTGCCTCGGTGGTCCGATATCAACATATCATATATTGGAAAAGTGGAACATCATTGCAGCATTGAAGTTTCGATGGGTCGGTAGGCTAGTGGCCACATCAATGCCACTTCAACACCATAATAGTAGCCATGTGTCATGCCACATCTCATGTGCCACGTCAGTAGGTATACTGTATTAGAGAAAAGGGTTAAATCATAGTGGTAAGAGATCTCAGTGACCCGATGGGATGATCGCCCGGTAGATGGAACTCAGCAGGAAAGGTTCCATAACCAGATCAAGAAAAATCTTGAGTGTACAGTGTTAAATTTTTGGGTGCCTGATGCCCTGATCTCCTGGTGGAAGGAAATCAGAGTATGGAAAAGGTTCCACACTTGATTGGGATAGATGATTAAAGCTTCAATATCGAAAGGTTAGTGATATGATCACCTAGTGGTGATGCCACATCATCACCAAGACAACATCCAAAAAATCAGCCATGGAAGTGCCATGTGTCAAGACACGTGCTTGTGTCAAGTCAGTGTGGTGTCTAAACAGGTTTGGAGCATGAGATGACATCCACAGTCATGTATCAGTGCCACATCATCTAGTACACATGGAAGGGGCCCACATAGAGACCAAGTCGTCATACCATATCTAGGAAACCATTGAGGTGAAAAGTTCAAGGCCTAATGGTCCCAATGGCCTGGTAGATTGGTAGGCCCGATAGCTTGGTAAGCTCGATAGCACAATGAGCCTGGTGGCATACCGGATCGAGGAAAAAATCTTGAGGATGAAAATTTAAAGGCCCGGGGAGGTGGTGGGTCGGTGGCCCGATAGACCCAACGATTTTGATGTCTAAGAAAAAGAATGGATCGATGGTTGAGATCTATCCGAGGATTGATCGAACAATACTGAACGTCGAGGGAATATTGTGTGTTTTTTATGGGTAGAGAATAGATCAAAGAATGATGTTTAATCTTGGACTTGATTCAATAGTGGCTAAGATATGTAGCCTTTGTTACGCCATGTGATCATATCGCGTAAAAACAAGAGTAATTGAGACCAGTTTCAAAGGGTTTTTGAAGCTCAATTTTTTATGGAAGGCAAAGGATCTGGAGCTGGCCTAATGAGCATTTTATTTTTGATATGTGGAAAAATATTGGATGAAGAAAGTATATAAATAATGATACCTAGAATGTTTTGAAAGTGTGGAGAGTAAGAATAAAAGGATGAAGAAGTGAAGTTATGAGGCTCTAAGGTCCGAGGATACAAGAAAGTGAAAGAGAAGGAAATGTGATTGTCTAAGGGTAGTTGGGAGGTGAAAGGTATAAGGAAATTATGAAATCATGTCGATTGTGAACTAGTGGAGAGTGTTGTGACATGAGAGATAGAGGAGAATATTTGTGTAGGTCAAAGATTGAAGAAAAGAGATGACTTGTTATTGTTGAAAGTTTGAAGATACCAGTGTCTTCAGTAAGTTGTTGCCTACATCCTACTGATGTGGTGCTCAACTGAGGGGATTGGTGTCCCCTATGGGTTGATGCCTGCAAATATTGCATCTATAGGTTGGTGCCTATGTGCATTGTTAAGTTGGTGCTCAATTGAGGATATTGGAGTCTCATGCAGGTTCGTGCCTACAAATATTGTAACAGTAGGTTGGTGCTTACATTATATTATAAGATAAGATTTGTGGTCTTCTCCCAATTGGGTTTCCATGATAAATATCTGTGTACTGTGGATTATATGTTTATGTTTACATTTCTCATTAATTTATTATGATTGGTGAAGTAATATATTAATAAATATTGTAAGAAAATAAACAACAGCCTTATACTGATTCACCCTACCCCACCTCTCAGTATAAGTGTGCCAACAGAGGTAGCCTCAACAATGACCACAAGGGACACTAGATTTCTTGTGGATATTATCTAGGGTGAAATCACCTTTTGGTTCTGGAGTAAGACCTAAAACTTCTTATGGTTGGATAATATCTCATCTTCCTTGGACATAAGGAAACAAATTAGCAACCCAAAACCTAGAGGCATATGGTAGGATTCTAAGTTTTCCCCCTTACAGACCACCAATAGGTTATCTCTATTGACATGGTTTTCCTTGAATAACAGTGATCATTTAACCTGCATTCATGGATAGAATCCATTGATAGTTGTCCTCATATTCATTTGATGACTGAGTTATGATAGGTTTTCCCACATTTAGAAGAAAATAAAAGAAAAAGATGAAATTACCATGGTTGAGTTTTGAATATTTGAAAGATGACATGAGTTTATCGTCAAGATGACTATGTCAAGTTAGTATATAATCAATGTCATTTTGCATTACAAATACAATTGTTTGTGATAGATGAGATCAATATATCCTTTTTGGTAAAATTTATGAGAATCCACAAGCTAGGGTTGTATGTATTAGTTAATGGAATGATAGTAGACTAGGGGAGATAAACCTTAGGTCTAGATTCTATATGAAGGATAACCATGTAGAGAATGAAGCATGGAACCTTCCCAAGATTTCCACCGTACGAAATTGTGGGAGCTTCAAAGGAACTGTTTCTTCAAATTCTCCCATCAACTTTAGTTGGCTTCATTATGCACAACGACAAGTCGATGGGACTAAAATTTAGTTGGATAATAGCATCCTTTATATCTTTGTTTTGAAGTCATAGTTTGTTGAATCCTTTTACTTATAGTTCAATCTTATGGGAAAAAAATTCACGAGTGAAACAAGTAGGAGAAAAACTAGCAAGGTGGAAAATGTTTTAGACAATACCTACTTCAATAACAAGGAACCTTGTTCATTGTTTGACAGAGTTCCTACAATAACATAGATAACATTTTTTCCCAAACAAGGTATGTACTATCAATTTCATGAAATTACAAATGATTCAAAAGTCCTACCTTTTATTCACATGAGGACTTTTGGATCATTGGTAATACTCTTTCGAGGAAAACCATCACTCTGGAAGTGGAAAGATTGAAGACTATCGATAAAGTGATGACCAAAATCTAGCAGAAGGAAGGGATCGTTCATAATCAACATAGGTTTTTCTCCTCTACAAAATACTCAAAAGTCCAATGCACCCTAGGATATTATCATAGCATGAAGGCGTCAACATCATATTCATGGAGGGGTTCTAAGCTGTGGAATAACTTCTTCCTCAAAGGAACTACATGTTAAGCCCCCCCAACCCCCCCAACTGAGGGGCGAAGGGAAAATATTCAATTCTTCATTCCTTTAAATATGGGATTCAAAACATAACATCATCCACTTTGGATATCGAGGTCTATAAATTGGAAAATTTCATTGTGGCGAGATCAAAGGATGTCCCAGTATTACATATACATAGAAACATAACAAATTATGACTAGTTATCAAACCTACACCCTAATTTGTCGGTTCAATGGACCTTGGCCTTTAGAAACACTTATTTATGAATGGATTATCTCCCACTAGTATCCAAATTATTTTATAGTTTTGTGTCAAATGTTTCTTAGTATTTGTTTACAAGCCCTTAGGATCATAAAAAGATCTTGGAAGAGAGACCATGGTTTTGGGGAAAACATGGCCTCTTTGTAAAACCATGCTTTCAATATTTCAACTCTAATATGAAATTAATATCACAATCACTCTTCTATGGGTGTGATCGTTCAATCTCCTCATCCACCTATGAGTTCCATCAATTTAGGAAGGAATTGGAAATATATTGGGCATAGTTTATAAGTGAGAATTAAGTCAATGAAAACTACAATATTCATTCATGTGCCCAAATTTTTGTTAAGTTGGACCTTGATCTTAGTCTTTTGGACAAGATTGTTTTAGAGTGGGATCATTCTTAATGGATTTAGGACCTGTAATATGAAAACATATATTCTCAATGCAATATCTACCCATGGACAATTCTTCAATCACAAAGTTATTGTTTAGTAGCCTCCATCTCTTTGGGAAAGAAAGTTAAACACAATAAATCTAGAGGTTGGTGAACATCAAAGATAAAATTTCCAAAGGAAGCTTCAAAACAACATTTAGAATAATCGATCCCACCAAAAATGACCTATTCATCCAACCCTCCCTCAGAAGGTGGTTAAGTGGTCATGGCCTCAATGCCATGATCCCTTTCCATGCAAATTATTAAGATTAAACAATCCTCTTGTTAGAGTCCTATATTTCATAGTATCAGATGGTGATTGAATTTTCTTCCTTTGGTGATTTTATGTTGTAAATAATATTTCATTCTTCAAATGTTTTCCAAAAGAAAAATGAAAAAGATAAAAAATAATGAAAATGAAAAGAGGGTTTAAAAAGAAAAGAAAAAGAAAAAAAGAAAAAAAAAAAGAAAAAAAAAAAGAGAAAAACAAGAAAAGCCCATCAAAAGAAAAATAATTTTGAATCATATAGTTTAATCATGATCAAAAAATTTAAATTCGTTGTTGTTAGGTTAGAGAATAAATTTGGTCAAACTGTCTAATCTTGGCCAAAGTAGTTAGGTATAGGAATAAATTAATCCAATAGTTTAAGATGGATTAATGAGTTATATGCATAGGTTAGAAGGTATTTTAGGCAAATTTTCCTTTCAAAGAAAATTGACAAGGGTTTTCACATTAAAATGCACCATAAAATGTTGAAAATAGCATAGTTTAGCATAGAAAAATAAATTATAATGTAAATATTTCAAAAGTGCTAATGTTGGCTTTATGACACATCTTTTTATCCAAAGTGCGGAAGTTGAAAAGACATTTTGTCTTGTAGCACATAATCTTCCTGTTAATCTCCCTTGGTGGAACCATCCTGTACCTGATCAATGACCCTCAATAACTCCCCCCTCGACCTACCTACCTTTATCGATGGAGGGGGGGTCTAAAAAGTGGTTTCCCCCACTCCAGATTCCACATAACGTGG
>ML780400.1:662067-679509 GCA_009831015.1 Picea engelmannii
TCCCAATACCACTCACTCTCCCCACCACTGCTACCCTCTCCCTACATGACACCTGCCCCACACAACATACCCATTAACCAATCAAACCCCTCCCTATGATTGTTAATTGTCCTATAACGATCCTGCGCCACAACGGATATCACTGTGTGTATTAAAACCCCCGTTCTCATCCTGTTACATTGTTTTCTGAGTAAGACACCGTGAATACCATGCCAAGCTAAGCTGTCAAACTACCACCACCATCTCTCATCGTCAACGGGCGGATCCTTTTTCCTATAAATATAATATCGCCATCCTTTTACTGTTAATTTTTTCAATTATGTCTCCTAAGGTCAAGTCTTTCGACACATCCGAGAATAAAATGATTTCCCCTCCCATTGACCTAGACCACATCCCTATGGTAGACATAGACTACAAGGTTATAGAGCCAAGGTGCAAATTCGATTTCTTTGAATTGCACTCTTGGCTGAAACAAATTTTCCTCGACCAGAGCAATGAAATTGGATTGTGGGAGTCCAATTTACCCCTGTACATGTTTCCTCAGACTTATCATTTCTTGGAATTTGTTCTCAGATGCCAATCCAATTATTTTCCAGGCCAAAGAGCCATTTCCTCCCCCACTGGTGAAATATTGTTCACAATTACCTCTGAAACCATTGAAAAAATGTTACAAATCCCCAAAAATGACTCAACCACCCCGTTCTTTGTCGAATCCCTAAATGACATGTACCAGAAACTAACCTTTCCCTAGAGAGCCCATATTTTTGAAATCTTCCTCCCTGAAGATGCCCAATTGCCCAAGAAGAATCCACCATAACCCTCTTCCATTTTTTCAGTCAAAGAAAACTAGATCATATCAATGCTATCATATATGTTAGGTTATTACTCTAATGAATGGGTAGATGAACCTATTCTAGGTTTTATGTCCATATTTTCTATAGAAGAAAAGGTTACATAGAAGTTCAATTCAAGTCAATTCCTGGTTGATAGCATCCATGAACAATTCTTGAAGTTTCCAACGGAGGGAATGTTTAAATATTCGTCAGTGTTGGTTCATATGTTCTTATTTTATCAAGCAGACAATTTTCCTTTTGCACTTCAAAAGTTAAATGAGCAAGGAGGCCCACAATCAGTCATATCCTGGACCTCATTAGTGAGGAAGAACTCAACATAGTACATCTTCAAGGATTTCATTGACCAATTCATACACCCAGCTACTTGTTTATTGAACATCACCACATAACCCAGGATTAGTGAAGAAATTCAGAAGGTTTTGCACCTATCATATCAGGCCAAGACATGTGACTGGTATTTATACCAGAACTATACAAAGATCAGGGTGTATGGATGTGAGCTGCCACCATAAAAATTTCCTAAATACCTCCCAATGAGGATTTTTTCTTTGGAGTATATAAGGAAAATGATAAATTCAGATGAAATTCATTTTGTGGAAGCCAAGAAGAAATCCCAACTCATAATCAAAACTCAGATTGGGCCTTTCATTTGCAACAATAGAGAAGCAGGTGAAGAATCAAACAACCTTTTGAAACAAATGAAGTTTCCTTCGAGATTCACTTGGTCATATGACCCATTTGGCATCATTTTTGAACTCAAGACCAAACAAAAGACTACTCCCTATGTGCACACACAGAGGCTAGAAGTTGAAAGATACATGAACTAGGCTAAATGGGAAGAAAACACCTTGCAAGAACCAGAGTATCTGCCTATCTATGCAACCACTTCACAAACCACTACACCTCCAAATAAAGCAAATAAAATATCAAGGAAGGAAGTTTCTCCTTCACTCACATAGGTATCAGTTTAATATTTTCAAGTATATAGAAATAGAACTAAAACCAATCACACAATAGATTTGCTAAAAGAGGGAGAAATGCAGTCCACCATAGTTTTAGAGGGACCACATTCTTCAACCCAGTCAAATAGTTTGTTTACAGGTTCTCCATCATCACCATCCTCTCAAATACATCCAGACACAACTCTGACGACTGAATCATTTCATGGACAAAAAGAGTCAAACATTTTTGACAAGTATAAGGAAATTAAACAAAGGAATGAAATTCTTAATACCAGTACTTATGTGCAATTTTGGAAACAGACCTCTACTACTCAGAACAGACTATTGTCAGATTTTTACACAGAGAAGGGAAGAATGCAAATGGAATTCTTACAGGCACAAGTCCCCTACCCAAAGACAACAACAGATTACAAGAAGACTAATTTTGAGTTTGATATAAAGGTTATTCATCTTGAGGACTAGATGGATATGCACAGACAGACAGGAGAGATGATCTTTTCAACTCTGACAAATACCTCAATGACTACTTCCAAATTGCAGGTATCCCTGAATAATATCCAATCCCAATTAAAACTTGAGAAAATCTCTTCTTTGGCCAAAGATACTAAGATAAAATCATTACAAGAGCTAGTTCTCAAGATTGGGTATGATCCAACAAATGTCAAAGAAACAAAGGAGTTGATAAAGAAAAAGAATGTTGATATAGCATCACTCAAGAAGCAACTGAAGCTTCCAGCAACAGAGGATTCACAAACCAAAGAAGTGGTTGAGACTGAAAGCCACAAAGAGGAAATGTTAAATTTGATCATGGAGCAGAATGCACAAATAAGGGAAATGGAAGAAGAGATGGAAAAGGTGATCAAATAAAAAGAGAAGAATGTGAAACTAGCCATGATTCCACTAGATGAAGTGCTCCTGATAGGGATCAAAAAAACATAAGTGTCTACATCAGCAACAATCCCAATAAAAGTTTCAGATGCCTCTGATAAACTAGTAAAATCTACGGAGGGTATGTCCATACAAGGGGCATAAATTAAAAAGTTACAAGAAGAGGTAAAGTCATAACAATAACTGAAATCAATGTTCCAGGCTAGCCATCAGGAAGAAATCCATAAATCACAGAGGCTAAGCCAATGATTGCAACAGTTAGAGAAAGAAACTGCCATGGAAAATACCTTATCCCAAGCTAAGGAAAAAATATGGATATATATCAGTAAATCCATCACAGAGATATGGCCTGCTATACATATCATTTTTTAGCAGCATGAATTAGTGCAGAAAGCCAGAGGAGCCATTGAAATCATCAAGGAAGAATTGGGAGAAAAGTCAACAAAGGCCACAAAGCTCATAATATTTCTAAACTCTAAAAATAAACAAGAGTTAGAAGAGTTGGATATAGAGGAAAAAACTGAAACCATCCTGGAAATCAAGAAGGTTCTGACCAAAAAAGGCCTCATGTTGCAGCTGGAAGAAAAATCTCAGGTGATGGACATAGGTGTGCAGAGGTTCTTCAACAAGTTTGAGGTGCTACACAAGAAAGGGCTTCCTGGATTTTTAGTACTAAATGACAAATTGATCACTCTGTCTGATTACAACCAGAAATTGAAGACAGTGGAAAAATACAATTCAAAGTTTCCAGGACTACGGGGAAGCATCACTAGGAAAGATTTCCTAGAGACATTACAGTTTGACTTGAGAATTCAACATGAAATTAAACATATTTTCATTACAAAGCCTACTTTTGCCAAGTACACAGATGGATGAAATATACAGAAAATTACTCAAGATATCAATACCAAGTAAAAAGAGGTGGGATAAGTTATGTGAGTTACTTGAGTAAAGACAAGTTCGATGTTTCAGCCAACAAGGAGTAACAACTAAGCAAAGTCAAAGAGACAAGTCATCAACAACTTCCACCAAATCAACACCTAAACTCTCTACAAGATTCCTACATTTTTGTAATTTTAGATTCAGTTAGTTTAGATATCTCTCCAAAATATCCTGATCATTTATGATAGGATCTTATGTAAATAATTGTATAAATACTTCTCCTTTTGAAGTATTGAGGGTTGGATTTTGCATCCAAGAAATCTAGTGTGTATTCATTTCAAGAGGATCGACCAGTAATAAAAACACTTTTTCACAGGATTCTCATGTTAGACTGTTGGTGATGTCCTTGTCTCTTTGTTTAATGTTTTTCATTCTCTGTAATCATTGCATGTGTTTCAAATTCTAATTATTCAAAGAAGGTTAAAGAACATAATTTATCTTAGTATACTCTTCTTCTGATATTTGAATGATTTTCATGTTTTTCAACTGAAATTAAGTAAGAGAATTCTTAACTTCTCTTTTTCTTGGTTGATTTCCCCTCTTTTCTTCCCTTTCACTTCATCAAATTTTATCAGATCCAAACAATTTAATTATCCTGCCTTGTGGAGAAAACCTTATAAAAAGTTGAATAAGATCCATATATTTGAAGACAAACCCCATAGCCCAATGGAGATTTAAGCACTCAATCAGCCAACTATTTCAAACAAACAAACAAAATCCTGAACTTTCATAACTAGCCTAAGATTTTAAACCCAAAAAATCTAAATTTTATAGAGAGATCCCTCTCTGAAGCTAGCAGGGCTAGATCCCAGCTTCCAAAGTGGTTTTGTAGTTACCTATGTCTTTTCTTCTACAACCTCTGGAAATTACAGAGTGATAGCACCTCTAACAAGGTGAAGAGGTTAAATGAATCAAACCATTTGGATCTAGAAAAGAAAACAACATCTCCATAAAATTCAAATGAATAAATATGTTCAAGGTCAACTTTATCCTATTAGTAATAACCCCCTTTGTTGATTGGAAAGATTTTGGAAAGAAAAAAGGAAAATCCAATGCATGTTCAGATTTGTAGCCAATTAATTTGGAAGACCTATATTCCTTTATTTAGAAATCGTACACATAGCCAAGTTAGTTAATCAGCATGGGTTCCACACACCCGCACACACACACACGTGCATATTGTGATCATATCTCAAGTTGGTTATCATAATTTTGATTAGGAAAAGGGGTATAAATAATGGGTATCTAATCTAAAATGGATCCAAACAATTTAAATGGTTGTAAAACTTGGTACTTAAGTGAATTTTGACAATGAATGAAGGTCAAATAAGAGAAAAGGACAATTCAAATTTAAAAAAAAAAGGAAAAGAAAAGAGAAAAAAAACAAAAATAGGAGAGAATAGAGATGGGAATGGGAAATAAAAATTCAAGTCTTTTGGCCTTCCCATTACCCCCGTCACTACCTATATCTCATTGTAATTAGACTCACAAAGGTCTTTTGGATCACTAAGAGGTGAGGATGCAAAAGAGGATCTTTGTAAATTGTGAATGACCATAGATCCATGAGCTACATTATAACTAGAGATTTTGTCGTAATGAAAACTAAGAAACCATTCAAAGCTAGGTTTCCCATTTGGTTTTCCAAGGTAAATATTATGTCTTGTGTGATGAATTTCTCAATGTATTGTGTTAAATTCTATGTATGAGTTATTGGTTCTTTCATTTGTTTTTAATATGTTTCATGTAGTTGGATTAATGGTTCTAAGGATGAATTCCTAGGTGTAGTTCTGTTTTTTCACTTAATATTTCATTCTCCACTAGTATTTGATGAATGCCAATAGCATTATGTTACCCATTTTTCATCTTAATCCAAAATTTCAGATCAAGATTTATCATGAGATAGTTGTTGCAAATATTTAGTAGATTTTCTCAATTTAATTCTTAATGAACAACAAAATTCAATCCTTGAGACCATTGGCATCATATCCCATCCTTCATATAGTTCTTGTGAGATTACTTGAGGCTATACACTATCAATTATACTCCAAGAGGGTCATATGTTGCTTCTTAGTTATCTTTGGGCCCATATGGGCCATACGCACTACACAACCCTTGTACATTGTCTTCATATCCTTAAGGTTGTATGAAATGATGGTCGGGCATATGCATGGAGGCATTGGACTATGTGTAGAGTGGAGAGTTTAATTGTTAAGGGAAACTATAAATCTAAGACCATTCCTTCATCCCATCATTCAGCTTCTTGTAGTTAAGTTGTTTATGCTCGTGGTTCAATGTCTTTTGGCATTACTTGTTTTGGTCTCTTCTCTCATGCACTTTTAAAGTCATCCTCATAACTTCATTATCATGTAGTTCAAGTCATTGGGTTTTTCTTGGTTTAAATATTTTGGCATTTTTATAATTGTCTCACTCACCATGTACCCATTTAATTGTGAAATATTTATATGAGACATGTTTTTCACTTGTGAAAACATTGTTTACTACATTTTATTTACTCATGAAAGCTCCATTCATGACATTCCATTTAATATATATATATATATATGGAATGTCATGAATGGAGCTTTCACCAATAAATAAAATGTAATATATATATATATATATATATATATATATATATATATATATATATATATATATATATATATATATATAACACTCTTAGTATAAGCTATTAGTGGAGTGGAGTGCAACATTATAGTTTGTATCTCAGTCTTGAAAACAGTTACAGTTATTGTAGGAGATTGTACAATTTTAATGGAGAATTTATATATTTTTCAATTGGCATATTACAAAGAAGAGGTTCGTTTTGTCCCAACCTTGACAGGGTGCAATTTTTTTCCAACTATTCAAATTATCTCTGGCATTACCAAGCTAACAATAGGATCGTCCTTTCATGTGTGTTGGAGAACAGTGAATAGATATTTTTTGCACATACAAAGTTGGAGGGTGTCACTTAGTAGGTAACTCAACACAGAGCATTGCAAGCATGAAAGAGACCATCCTTAAAGTAGAGAAGCATAGTCAATCCTTGTGTTCCTTCATGGTGATAAACAATAAAGAAACCAACTCAATGTTCTAATTATTATTGGCATTTTCAAGTGGTCGCTTGTGTGCACGTTAGACACAAGAATAATCCATATAACTAATCTTGAGTAGAGTTTGTAGTGAATAAATGCATTTTCGTAGAGGTTCCATTTCATTGAAGCAAGTGGGATATAATTCTTTCATTTATCAATCATAAATTATTAGAGAAGTTGAATTCTTGTTTGTCATGCAACTACCATAACATTGAAAAGAAAGTAGACATAGTGTGGGTAAACAAAAAACATATTGGAAGACATGTAGGCCATCCATGGAAGCTTCAAGAAGAGAATATGCACTTGAATGATAAGGTCTAGATGTTTGACTAAAGGATAACAAATATGGAGAAGAACCTTGAGAACTCGACAAGGTTGTTTACATTGCTAAAGAATCGATTTATTGAACATTTAGACTACCTCATTACTATAATGGAATATTGAGACAAGAGATTATTTTATCCCAGGCAATTGGAAGAGAAGGTCATTCAGATGGATAGGTGATAAGAGGAGAGGCTCATTGAGATGATGACTCAACTGCATTGAGAGTTGGTAGAGAAGGAAGAAGCATTCAAAACTCTACAGGAAGTTGTCCAAGAGAACAAGGAAGCAAAGAAACCTTCCATTTCTATTGGAGAAGCCATGACCGTGACCGAGACAAGCATGGCAATCCCACCTTATTTAGACCTTTCCCAATAACATTTTGGTGATTTTTCAAAGCATACAAGAGGCATTGGTTCAAAGTTGTTAAGACAGATGGGATACAATGGACAAGGGCCACATAAGATAAGGCAAGACATAATAAGACCCATTGTAGTTGAACTAAGGGTCAAGCATGAAGGCCTAGGTTTTGATAGCATAGAGTAAAATTCTATGAACAACAAGATCACATTTGTGAAGGCAAAGGATCTTGTAAATTTGTCATGCTAATCAAAAGAGAGCGAAAACAAAATGAATTTCAAAACACAATTCCACTCCATCCTTCTTTTGGCACATTGTAGAAGGGAAAAAAAAAAGAGTTCAAAGACCCAATCTACACCAACACTTAGAATAAGTGGAAAATATATCAGCTAGCACAAGATGAATAAAACCATGAGGTATGCATTAGGAAAGACCTCCCTTCTTTTTCACTGCTACAGAAAGAAATTTCATAACACTTCTAGTTGTTGGTATTCTGATTCATGTTCATTATGTGGGAAGAAAGGCCATATTGAGGCATGTTACTGGGAAAACAAAGATACATGACAAAATCCTGAATTTTTTTAAGAAGAAAAATAGAAATAATACTTTCCCAAGACAACTATAAACTTAGAGGCACATGGAGAAGATGAGCATGTCAAGTAGTCCATGTAGTGTGAAGAATTTTTCCACACTATAAGTTGAGTGGACATTGGGAAGAAAATTGTTGGCAACTTCATCTAGAGATTCACCCTAGAAACCAAACAACCAAGAGAAGGGTGTGGAGAGTGAATTCTAAAGGAGATAAAAATATCGTTGCATCTCCAACCCAAGGAACCAAAGTTTTTTAGGAGTTATAGTAGCACATGAATTCAGCGTTATCAATGATGTATATAATAGGTTTATGCTAACTGTTGAGGCCACAACAACCACCCTTTACTTTTTCTTTTACAAGTGAAAGGAAAGGCCCCCCCTACTAAAATTTCAATTCTAATGCCTATCCTCTACCGCTTGAGACTAATTTTTATTCATTGTCTACCTTGAGGATGTTGGGCGTTTGATATTGATTGATGATTGTCTTGAATAAGTTTGTTTTTGAAGATTTTCTGAATGGATAATTCAAATTTTCCATCCTCTTGCTTACACGTTGTGTTAAATGTCTTCATCTTTATGCTTTCACATGTTGTTCATACTCTTATGTTTCGAACTCTTATCTTTAATCACAAAATCACTCATCCTTTGTTTGAGTTTGATACTTGGCACATGCAATTTTCAGGAAACTCGTCTACAACCACCCATGATTATCTTTGAACAAACCCAACACTCATTTATAAGTTTGTTGAAGGAAAGGAATATACTATTTATGGTGTATTGGCATGTCTCATTTTAATCGCATAATTGATCTCATGTTTTCTATGGCTGCAGGAGTATGTTCATGGGACCACTTCATTTACATTATCACTCTAGATTTTATATGCATGTGCAGAATCCCTTTATATTCTTACACCTATCTAGACCTCTTTCTATGTGGATGTTGTTTGTCATTTGAAGCCAACAATCAACATTACAAACTAAGCCTTATCTTTCCCAAACATCGACTGAATTTGTGTCTATCACCATTGCATTGATGAGGCTAGAACTTTGATCCTTATCTGAAACCTTGATCCTTACTAGGCTCTCCCTCGTCGGAAAGCAGATTCACCTTTTCTTACTATCGCTTGAAGGTCCAAATCTCACAAGGCTATCAGATCCACATTTCCTGCAACCCTATCACGAGATATCATCAAATTTACGCTATCAGGAATCCCAATTTGAAGTGATGAGTGTGCATTGTCCTAAGACTGATCTGAAGCTCAAAGGTTGAAAGCTTGTCAGGCTCCCTTCATTTTCCTTTCCTCATCGGTCTGATCGAGCGAAGTCCCTTACGATTTTCTTGAGGTCTGAAAGGCATGAGATTTTTTGGATTGATATCTATAGGTTTATTATTTCGAACTTCCCTCTCTTGGAATACCCAGGCCCAAGGCCTATTAAGCTTCATGGATGTAGGTCCCTGTCATGTTTTCTCCCAATGCTTTCTCTCTATCTGTCATAATCAATATCCTACATTGTGACCTGGCGTAAGAACGTATTCCTTGATCTGATCATATTCACTATCTTTGAAATATTATTAGGTCTACCCTCTGAGGTGTTCAGCTTGGCTGGATTGACATGTGTCCTGTTTCTGGTTGGCGTCGATATACTCTTACCATATGAGTCATTATTTGTGGCATTGATCTGTTGCATGACATGTCATCTTTTTCCCCTTGGCCACTTTCCATTCGTTGCATTTGAATTTGAGAGTGCATGATCTCCATATGACCTAGATACCCACCTTGACACATGGTTACTTGAAACCTACCTGGTATACCTTACTCTTATTTTTTGGTCCCTAGGTGCAGAACCCTAACTGGTGTGGAACCATGACTCCTATGTAACTTGGCCTTATTTTCATAATTTGTATTTGTATTTTTGTATATATTTTATTTTATTTATTTCTTTCTTTTTATTTTTAATTGTATTATTTTTGTATTTATTTATTTTCAATTGTATTTTACTCTTGGTTTTGCAAAACCACATAGTTTGATTGCACATGGTAATTTCCCATGGTTTTTCTTACATTTACTCTTGATATTTATTTTTTACATGAGGAAAATCAAGTTCACTTTAAAAAAAAAATTACATGGGTCAAATGTGTTTTTACATGGATAAACTATTTGTTTTACTTGAATAAACTATTTGTTACATAGTGCCTTTTGCATAAAACCCTAATGTATAATATGTACATTCTCATGCCCCGTAAAATTAGAAACAATTTGAATTTCCATATATATGTGTGTGTGTGTGTGTGTCTTTTATTTATTTTCATTTTAATTTTATTTTGTTTTTTTTCATTTATCCCCTAAGTCCTAAGTTGTATATTTTCATTTTATTTTCTTATTTGATTTCATGTTTTCATTTTTCCCCTCACTCAATAAAATTCAGCGTAACATTTCATGAGACCTATCCCCAAGCTTATTCCCATTGGTCCTCATATTCACTTCACGGTAAATTCGATTGGAATTTTCTATTAAGACATACCTCCTACTTTGCCAAGAATCCCTTCCTCTCAACAAACCTTCCTTCATTCTCAGAATCCCTCCTCCCAGCATCCCGAATAACTTTAGGAACTATATGAATATCTTATTAATATTTAAAACCTAGCTCATCGGGACTTGATCTTCACTATCGAAAGAAGTTACTACCCCATCAGATTCTTTACTTAGATTTTCTTGCATTTACATCCCGAAACCTTAGCCCGTTGGAATGTGCATGTATTATTATAATATTTCCCATTCCATCAAAGTGATATCCATCAGAGTGGTGAGCTCACTCCTTAACTCCACACTCCGACCATCGGACTCCAATGGTAAGCTATTATAGTGGTTACCCATCGGAGAGTGGAGTCAACTCTTCCACTTACCATTCTGACTATCGGACTATGATGGTAAGCCATCAAACCACATATTATTTTAATATTATTTGTTATTCCATGGGAGCCATCGAAATTACCATTAGTTTAATATTATTTTTGGGGAAATGTGCACTCATTGGAGGTTGCATTATTTTAATATTATTAATGAGCCATGAGAGTGAGCTATGCCATTGGAAGTTACATTATTTTAATATTATTTACGTCATCGTATGGCATGTTGATAGCCCATTGGAATGGACTCATTCTGATATCCTATCAGAGTGATAGTCCATCAGAGTGGGAGGCATACATTCATTTACCATTCTGAGACTATCCATCCCAACAAGCCATCAGAATACCTAATATTTTAATCATTTTAATTTTTATTTGACTTTGGGCTATATTTCATTTTTGAGGGGATATTTATTATTTTTTAGGCCAAAAAGACAACACAAACCCTAGGTCCTCTGTCTTCTCTAAGTTATTATACAAATCAAACAAGGGGGATAAAAACTATTGAAACCACTCAGTATCAAATTCTCTTATGCATGTGGTACAATTCTTTTCAAGTTGAAGATTGACGACCATGATTCACCCACAAGAAGATCAAGGGTTGTTGAGCATCGCTTTTCAAATGGACGTATATTGAGCCACATGTGTCAGAATCGAACCCATGATACCTCGTTGGAAAGGTATCGAAACAAATAATTTATTGGGAGAAAACTTCAAGCCAAAAAAGTAACGAAAAACCTTAGAAAACATGAAAAAAAGAAGGTCGGGAATTTGGGGGGAAATTGACTGTGCAAACTTCAGAAAAACATATATGGGGCTACATGCAACGAAATCGGGCTCGCGATAGCTCACAAAAAATCTAGAAGACAAAAAAACATGATGGTACAACAAGTATTGATAGATTAAGGGAAAAAATTCTTAGAAAATGCAAAAACAGAAGAAGCCTGGATTTAATCAGGAAAGGGGTTGTGCATGTTCAAGAGATCATATCTGAATCTACAAGAGTTGAAATCAGACAAGCAAGAGTTTGTTGGGAGGATGATATAGAGAATAATAATATGGGATGATATGAATCATCATACTAACACCAAAAATTCCCAAAAACATTTCTAGGAATAGAAGAAGACAAGAATAAACTTCGAGTGAATAATAATTTTTTTTTTTTTAATAAAAAAGAGGGTAGTACCTTCTATATTAGATAAGCACAGAAATTAGACAAAAATACAGAGTCATGGCTAAAAACCATCAAAAATGTTGCCGGTAACCGGAAACCAGCATAACTGAGGGGATGATAGCAGTTTTAGCAAAAATACATATAGTTGAGAAGCCCCTGTCCCGCCCGAAGGAAACCAGGACAGGTGCTAATGGTCCAAGAAAACATATAACAGAAAAGCAATAAACAAAAGCCAGGAAACAGTAAAACCTAATCACCCATTGTGCCGTCACCTTCATCCGCCTACCAAGTGTACCTCGCTGGAATAGAAAACTCCTGCGCGCACAGGGGACACTTATGCTGAGCTGGAGCTCTGGAGAACGCGCCGAGGAGAATGTCTAAACGTTGGCTCATGCAGAGCGTCCTGAGTTCCATATCTGCCAGGTGGCTACGTAGCTCGAAGACCAAGGCCAAGTGTTCGTCGCTAAGAAGAAAATCATGCAGGTCACCACCCGAGCTGCTTCGGGGAGCAGTCCCCGAATCCATTTCCTCATCCATGTCAGTTGCTACCTTCCTCTGCTCCACGCTGACCTCATTATCCGCAGTCTTCTCAGCATGAAACGATGGCAAGTCACCCGGCCATGGAGTTTCTTCAATGATACAGCCTGGGACATCGTCTTCTCTGTTCAAAGCGCAGACGGAGCCCTCCATGGCTCGGGGCTCCTCAATGCATAGCAAGTCTCCAATGGACGGGTCCTCCTCCACTATGCATGTGGGAAGCACCACCTCGGGCTCGGTCTCCCTCACATCGCTCAAATTAGAAATCATACCTTCCCTGCTGCAGCTAGCCCTCTGCTCAACAATGGTGTCGAGCAGCATTCGCCACTCTGCTCGAGCTTTTTTGCGAAGAATTGAGGACGCCAAAGAAAGAGCGCATTCCAGTTGCTTCTTCCTGCGACGCTGCGCCCTGTGGGTGTCCTAGGCCGAGCCCCGTCGAGACCTGGCACGCTCTCTAACCATTGAAACCGGGTGGTGAATGCAGGTACCAAGAAAATACAGCGCAGGACTAAAAGCCCCGAATGAGAGCAGCAGCAAGTGTAAGTCCCGAGCAAGCCGTCTCAAACGAGTTTTCCCCGAAAACCAAAATCTCTGGAAGGCCTCACCAAAGTGCATAGAAGAAATGGTGAACGGTCGAGTGAATGACATAGAAAACTCGCTTTGTCCTGGCTCAAAATAAAACCCATAACTATTCTCCATCAAAATCCGTCCTTCCAAATCCATGTCCAGTCTGAACTCGCGGGAGGAGTAAATGGTCGCGCGAGGGAGCCTCACCTTCGTATGATCCCTACGATGGCCGTCCCACATTGTTAATGCTGATGCGTGGGTGGTGGCCATCCGCAATTAAGCCTGCACTTAAATCTGCCCTTAGTGCATTTCCTTGTGTCACCGACTCGGTGTGTCGTGTCACCCCATCCGGGGGAGTGAATAATATTTTTAAATGAATATCATTTATGAAATTCCTTAGGGAAGTAATAACCACTCAAGAGTCTCTTCAACTAATGTTTGTAATGCTCACATGTTCATTTTGGGAAATTTAAAAGAAATTTCAAATGTAAAATGAAAAAAAGAAGGGAAATGAAAGGAACAGTCACAAGAGTTGAGGAGTCTCTCTTGTCTTATAAAAGAGAACGTGTTGGATGTAATAAAGGACTTTTTACCATTGTATAGACTATTGATACTTTTATTTTTGGATATATAAAGAGCATAAGGAATTTTGAAGTCATAAATATTTTCAAATGTTTGTGGGACTACTCTACACATGTATTTGTTGTTTAAGTTTTTATGAGTGTTGATCAAGAAAACTATTTATGTGCTTAGTATTTAGAATTCTTATCTTGTTGTGATTTATAATGAGTACATGGATGATGTTACAGGTCTCCTCTTCAACTATTTGAGATGATATCTGAAATATTATTGTTTTAACATATCCTTGGCTTCCATGAACTATTTCTGCTATCATAGATGTCATATTAAGTTATGTTCATCTATTAGTTTTTCTCATGTAGGATAGGTTAGAAGTAGTTAGGTTAGATTAGTTTGCTTTCATTTTAGATTAGATTTAGAATTAATTAGATCTCTTTGGGGGACAATTTGTTGTCTTTCCCCTTTTTATTATTTTAATTCTTAGTGGAAACCAGGCCCACAGATTGGTCGGAAACACTACACCAAACGAGAGTAGGTTTGTTTGGGACCTTCCAACAGGCATTCTCCTTACCTTCTTGACACACCATTTGGACCTGTCAATAGAAATGGCACTAGAAGAAGGGCCAGATGACAAGTTGAGCCTATGGAGTCATTCTTATTAATTATTTTAATTTACTAATGGCTCCATCCCATATCCCTTTATAGAGATTTTGTTTTGTACTGTACCTCTTATGACTCCTGAAAATATTTTTCATTTCTTGTCATAAATTAAATTTGATGGTGAGGGAGAGACTTATGCATCTGAACATGCTTTACAATTCTAGAAAAATAAATCTCAAAATATTACTAATGGAAGTGTCATTTGCAGGTTGTTCAGTCTCACTCTTACAGACTGAGTCAAGAGCTGGTGTGAGACTTTGTCGGTTGTCTCTATTCACACATGGGAGAAATTTATGTGTTAATTTTGACATCATTTTGAGAATTATGATTATGATGATTTGTGTGCAGAGATATTAGAGCTTAGGAAGAACAATGATAAATCTCTTGAAGATTTTTTGATTAGATTTATGCATCTTTTCTATAGATTTCCTTTAAATGATATGCCCTCTGTCAATGATTTGATTCTCCATTTAATTTCTCTTACTAATGAAACATATCAGCTAGTGGATGAAAATTTTAAATCATTTCTTAATGTACCTTTACATGTTGATTTGGATTTACATGAAAATATTGAAAATACTAATGCTTTAGTTGGACTCCATATGTTTGGATATTTCTTTACTATGGGGGATATAGATCAGAGAACAAATTATTTTTTGGAAGAAATATATGTATCCTCCCATCACTCCATCCCCCCCTTCTTCCTTGTGATGAAAAAGAGACCTCTTGTATAGAAAATTTGAGTTTATGTTTTTTTGTAGTTGACCAAGAGGAGGGTTTTTTTTGCTGATAATGGGACACTATGGGTCACACCGATGGTTATGTCAATTTCTCATTATCCTATCTCATATTTTCCATCACAAGAAATGGAGAAGGAATCTATAAAGAAAAACTTAAATTCGGATCATGTTGTTAATGAAGAAAATCTAGACACTCATGACATGAATACTTCCTCACCCATGGATAATTTGGAATTAGTTTCTTTTGATTTGAATTGTTCCGTTGTTATAAATTCGCCTAGATTTACCGAGATAGATCAAGAATGTTTTCCTATTGCTTGTGGATTAGTTATTGAACCTTCTTGTTATAGAAATTCTCACGATTTTCTCCTCTCTTCTAACCATGAGTATGTTTTGGAAGATATTTCAGGTTCTCATATTTTATAGGGGTAAAAAACCATGTTGATCACTTCACTTCAGGAGAAGAAATTAATATATAGGACATACCTCTTTTAGCACAACAATCCACTTTTTGCTTGAAAGAGGAAAACCATGTTGAGGAAGAATGTGTTGATTGTGAAACCATTCTTAGTGTGGAGCCTATCGATTCACAATTAGTCACCAATGTTCTTAAAGAGGAGGAACAACCATTCAAAGAGTCACTTTTTGAAAAATAAAAATCTTGTTCAAGAGAGGCTTTTCATTCTTTTAATTATTATACTTGCTATTTTTTGTATCTTGGTCTCTTTAATGGTTTGATCTTGCAGGAAGCCACCCATTTTCCTATTCAAATAAACTCAATGCGTCTAATCCCTTTTGAAGTAATTGATGGTGGTAATGTGCATATGGAAGATAGAGAGGATAAGGCCTCTTCCCATGAACTAAGTACAACTATGTATTATCAGTCTTTTTCATGGGATGAAGGAAATGTTGTAGAAAATGTATATTAGATGATGTCTTCTTCTGTTTCATCTTCATTTTTTATCAACAGAGAATCTTCTTGTTCAAGTATCCCTTTAGTTGATATTTTTCATGTTAGTGGCTCCCACCATTGTCTTGAAGATATCTCTTATACCATGGTTGGTCCTAACCCTTGTATATCATTTGATCTCACTAATTTATCTCGAGTTGATGGTTTCTTGAAGTACAAATCGAGGGAGGATTTCCAAGACAATGAAGCACTTCAGTCTACACCGATGGTTATGTTAGTCCCTCAATATTTTGGTTTGTCTTCAGGATAAACAAGTTTATTAGAACAATGATTCTCTCACCAAGTACACCTCACATAGATTTTATGCATGGTTCATATTCAATATGCTACTTTCCATTGAACCCCCTCCATATTTTTTTTTTGTGAGTAAAAAGTGGTTCCTTAAATTAATTCCAGCTGAGAGCTTACAAAAAGACCTGCGTCCTATCTACTTACGGAGATGCCTGCAGCCTATCTACTTGCAAAGATGCTTACAACTTGTCTGATTACAAAGATGCCTGCATCTTATCAGCTTACAGAGATGCTCACATCCTATTTGCTTACAAAAATGCCTGAACCTTATCGGTTTACAAAATTGCCTAAGATCAATGGGGTTGGATCGACTGTTCTGATCTCCTTCTTGATTTCGCGACTTCATGTCTTGGCCATATTGTTGGTTCAGATATTCTCATGAACCAATAGTCCATATCCTCTTTCGTATTTCAAGATTTCATGGCTTGGGATAACAATTGCCTCCATGCTTTGAACTCCCGATAGTCGAGTTCCTGAAATATTCTCTCGTCTGATCCAAGGGACCAAATTGACAATAAGGATCTCCTCTAGCACGAACGGTCCAGACTCTCTTTCGAGTTTCGCGATTTCACATTTCACAACCCCTGGATTCGCCAATCTGTCCGCAAATTTGTTTTCACTTCTCTAAATGTGAGAAGGGGTTAGAGTTATAGAGGGTCTGAGAATATCCTGGAAGTTGTAAAGAGGACTAAGGAGGTTCCATTTGGGTGTGATTTTCCCTGGATCTCGATCATTCAGGATTTTTGTTGCCAGGTCTATTATGATTTTGGATTTTTGTTGCCAGGTCTATTTTGATCTATTGCTAATTACACTCCTTTGATAAGACCCCAAAGCTCTACAGAATTGTTGGTGTCGTATCCGAGGTTTTTGGCGATGAGTCTTTGAATTTGGTCGATGTTTTTTCTTATGACCGCACCATAGCCCGAGTGTCCTGGATTGCCTTTTGAAGCGCCATCAAATTTGACCTTGTGGAAGCCTTGTGGGGGGGGGAGCAACTTAG